>OU426980.1:26790522-26995522 GCA_911387785.2 Aelia acuminata
TTTCTCACTCCTTGTTGTTACTATCCATAATTAATAAGAACATTTAATTGCCATCTTCTAGCATAGATACTCATATATTTGTCTTCATTTTAGCCCTGATGATGATCCACATGTAGGGATCGAAACGTTGGCTATTCAAAATAAAAAAAAAAATCAAACTTAAAATCCCGACTATTTTATTTATCATCCTATTTTAATAAATAAAATGCAACGAGAAAGCCCTCTTTTATTTTTTTTTTTTTAAATAACTGTTAAATCATCACTGTCAACGTTTCAGGGTTACATAATTTAATTAGGATCGAACATTTTCTTTATTTAACGCTCCTGAGTCCGATTAGCCTTCGTAGAATAAAGTGGCATTAAATAAATAACCCGTTCCTGAAATATGTCGTTTTAAAGCTTATTTAAAGATAACTCCGTTTTTCATAATAAATTCCCCGATTTTCTTTACTTTTACACATTTTTTTTTGTTTAATTTTCACTACATTAGGCATTAATTAATTAATATTAAAAAAAAAAAACGGATTCTCTCTGGATCACCTTTAAAATAGCTCATCTCTTGAACGATTTTAAATTATTTTAATAAATAAAATGCAACGAGAAAGACCTATTTTAATTTAATTTTTTTAAATAACAGTTAAATTATCAATGTCAACGTTTCAGGGTTACATAATTTAATTAGGATCGAACATTTTCTTTATTTAACGCTTCAGAGTCCGATTAGCCTTCGTAGAATAAAGTGACGTTAAATAAAAAACCAGTTCCTGACATATGTCGTTTTAAAGGTTATTTAGAGATAACTGCGTTTTTCGTAATAGCCCGATTTTCTGTTTGTTTGTTTGTTATGCTACTAAGGCTAATCGGACGATGCTACAGCGGGAGTCCTAAATTTTGCCTATCCAGGTATAATTAGGATAGGGATCTTTAACGAGTACCTGACATCGTACAGGCTCGGGACCTCCATTTTACGTCCTATCCGAGGGACGGCATAGCTAAGGATTTTTTACTCCCATTAAAAAATCCTAGGGCCACCGCTGGGCCCCGATTTTCTTTACTTTTACACATTTCTTTTTCTTTAATTTTTACTGCATTAGGCATTAAATTAATGAATATTTAAAAAAAAAATTATTTTCTCTAGATAACTTATAAAATGGCTAAAATCTCTGGAACGAGTTAAGATAGCAAAGTTTGTTTGGCGGCATGTACCTTAATACATTTATTTGAATCCATGTTAAAAATATTTTAAAATAATTAAAATATCTTATATATAACAATGTTTGTTTCCTCAAAAATCTATAACTAGCGTGTATAACTGGGTCAACTGTGGTGTAGTGGTTAGCATAAAAACTTACGATACTAAAGGTCGCGGGTTCGCGTCCCGAGGTGGCCGTAGGATTTTTAATGGGAATAAAAAATCCTTGTCTAAGCCCTCCCTCGGATAGGACGTGAAATGGAGGTCCAGAGCCTATACGATGTCGGTACTCGTTAAAGATCCCTATCCTAATTATACCTGGATAGGCAAAATTTAGGACTCCCAGTGCGGCATCGTCCGTCTAGCCTTAGTAGCATTAAGGGACGTTAAAAAACAAACAAATAAAAAAATATACATCAAAAATCTAAAACTAAAAAGGATAAATCTGAAACTCTTACAGAACTTTCCTTATATACGAAATAACAGCCATCTCTACTTTTTATGCTAATATATCTAATGAAAAAATGTTATAAAAATATAAAATAAATCGCGGACATAGGACAATTGTTAACAGAGTTGCGGCCTATTTTATTTTTGATCTCGCGTTTTTCTACCGTTATACCCTTTAGTATCCCCAATGGAATACACACTGTTCCTTCCTGTTCACCAGAGGAGTGTTATTATCTTTATATGTAAAATTAAAAAAAAAATCAGTGAAGATTTATAATCTTCTCTTATTCGATAGTAATTTAAAGTAATTATGGTTATGTATATTACAAAGCTCTACATAAAAAATAAAAAACATTTTTTTTTTGGTGTGTAGAATCTTATAGCTGATTTTAACTATGTTTTGGGCGCTAATTCCAATAATGCAATCACACTTTTTTCTATCAGCTCTATCTTTTTAGCTTCAGCATACCTTAACAGTAGTTTTATTTAAATTTAAATACCTATGAATAAAGAAAACACAATCCTAAATAGATGTGTAAATGTATTATTTTAGCACGCTTTTCTCTTTATTTTAGGATGTTAAACTATTAGCTAGCTGTATATAATTGTTTGTAAGAATTAAAAAATAATAACATCTAGTAATAAATTGTAACAACGCGCTTTAGTATGATTTTACCCATCCTGCAAATCATTTTAATTACTTTTTGTTATGGTTTACTTTTGAAATGCTCAACTGGATCATGGGATACCCACATGATGGCAGATTACAGCTGGAACCTAAAACGAGACTGTTTGAAGAAACGTACAAGAAAGTCACGCAAAAGAAGCTCCCGATGTGTGAAATAGTCTCTTTGAAATGTAATGGGTTGGTCACAAAGTGATTATGTAAATAATATTTGTGTTCATAAGGTTTTAATGGATTTAAAATGTTTTATGTTAAGAATTTTAATGTCTTTGTTTTTTTCCACCTGCTATTAACCTGGATATGTATTCCAGTTATTATGTTTTAAGAGGTAAGTCACGCCATTTACTTATCTCAACAACTAGAGCTGTTAGTAGGGAAACTAATGGAAAATTTGGATTAAGCGCAGCAATTATACTCAGAATCAGCTATAAAACTCTTGGCACCAAGAAAACTGTAGACCTGTGTTATGAATGGTATAGTAAATTATTAAAAAATATAAATAATCAGACCCTAGAATTGTTAATATTTTGATTTAATTGTTTTCATAATTTTTTTAATTAAAAAGGAAGATATTTTAAAGAATTATTAATATATTAAAGAATAACAGATCCACTAATAGAACTATTGAGCAAACTTTATAAGTTATTCTATTTTTATTTTACACTTTAGAGCCATCTTTAAATAAAATAAAAATGTATGTATGACTATAAAATATCCTTATTATAGAAGGAAAATACGGTAGATAAAACATATTCGCAATGTATTATCAGTAGACACTTAAAATAAAAATTGAAGGGTAAATCGGAACGTTTTTTTTTAACTTTCAACATAAAAATCGTCTGTATTAAGATCGTCTGTAATAAGATTCTTAAAAAACACAGTTTCGACTCTGAAACTTAAGTCTTATCTTTTTCTTAAAGAATAAACACTAAAATAGATATTAAAAAAGAGGGGTTGCAATCCCATTCGCTTAATACTTGCATATATTTGTAAAAAGAATATATATTAGTCAATAAAAAGAAAGAATCAGGTCACTAAAAATATTTGATCAGTATTATGTAGTTTTGATCACTTATCAGGAATCATTATTATCTCACAATAAAATAAAAATAATAAACATCAATTCTCTTTATATTTATCAATATAATGTAAACAAAGTAAAGATTTTTATTTTTATATTTGTAGGTATAATTAAATCTCGATTGTTGATTTAAGTATGCATATTTCATTTTATTGTATGAATTGAGAAACCTAAGGTCTACACGATGTATTACTTAATAAAAATAACGTTGGAAATATAAATCACCATAAGCAAAATGAAAGAATTATGCAAAAATAACTTTAGTTTTTTTTTAAATAAAGAATTAGGTTTAAAATGTTTTCGGAGCTCACTCGGACACAGAGACACATTTCCGAGCAAGCAGATAAGGTGTGGCAACATTCTAATATCACACCTTCGAAGACTAGTCAATTCGTTGTATTAATATTAAAACTGAATTTCGAAGACTATTTTTTTATCTGTAATAAAAGTGATAAAAAGCGACAAAGTTGTTTGTAGTCACCTTAAATTCCTGTATATTTAAAAAAAAATATTCAAACACGTTACTATAATCGCATTTTTAAGAATTCAATATGATGTGATGAAATTTTTCACTAAGAGGGATTATCTTGTGAAGGCAGTATTTGGTGCATATATTTTATGATTAAATACAATGATAAAAGTCATAAAATATTCAAAATATTGAAGGAAAATATTGAAAGAAATATGTGCTATTTTGAATTAACTTCGGTCAACAGAATATATATATATATATATATATATATATATATATATATATATATATATATATATATATATATATATATATATATATATACTTATATATTTAAAAAAAGTTTAAAATCGTAAAGAGAATTTTACAGCAGTGTTCGTTTCTAAAAAGGTTCCAAAAGTTCATTTCAAGACGTTTTGAACATCGTCTTTTCTATTATTATTATCTTTGAGGACTGAACAAAAGGGAACCTTAAGTCGCGTGTTGTCGATAGATGACGCAGCGCAGTCTTTCAACTCCTTCCGCGTAGCCATTAACAGTTGTAATTGCCATTAGTATAGCAATAAAATTTTATTATGGTGACTTGATTATTTTATTTGCTCAGCAGTATATTTTATTTATATCACGGCGAAGGATTTTATTGGTGACTTAAAAGCTCAATAACGAGCGCTGATCTGAAGTTTTTCTTTTGTTTTGTTTTTTATCATTGGGATGACAAATGAGTAAACACGAGGCTAATTGCTTTCGGTAGCTGCTTTTATTAATGAAACGACAAGATAGTTAGCTCATAAATGAGTTTATGATATCACTGTATAGCTACTAGGATTTTCAACGCAGCCTACGAATATATGGTACCAGATTTACGTGTAATAGAAACATTTTACTCACAAGCATAACTAAACAAATAATTGTAAAAAAATTAATGATGTTTTTTCTTGTACGATATCAAATAATAATGCTGAAATTAACGGCATTTCTCTAGTTAAACTTTAAAACGGTATTTGCTAAATAATAATGCTTACATTTAAAATACAATAGGTCCTATTGTTATTGTCCACCACTTTAAAATTTAGGATATGTTCAAATATTAATTATATGGTACCATTTCGAAGAGCTTTTTCGAAACCTTTTTGTGTGCGTATGGCACAAATTACCAGATTTACAATCCAGTTACTTGTATTGTATTATATTCTACGAAAAATTCAAGAACGTTTAATAATTATAAACAACGTTAAAAAATCGATCATTTTCGATTACTGCCATTTCATTTCTCAAATCGAAAATTTTCGTTTCCATATCGACCAATTTCAATTCAAAGTTTAAATCTAGCCTCTCGAAAATCTCCAAATCGAGTTTATTTGCTGATATGCCAGAATATAAATTGTGCATTATGTTTCTGCGAATTCCTTAAAATGGTTAAATCTAGAAAATTCGCTTAAATCTAGCGAATAAACGGGTTAATAACTGTAGATTTTTTTTTTTAAATTTGGAAAATATTTGCATATATATCTGGGCGTAAGTTTACACCTCATATATAAATAGTAAAGTTGAGACTTTTAGCTGTTAGAACTTAGCAATAGTGGGTATGGCGTTGAATCATATGCGTAGGTCCATATTTCTTACGGTTCAAGAAGAGTTGCAATCTTGACTAATCAGTCACTCAAGTGTACTGATAGACAACGCCAATTTAAAATTTGTGGAAAAGTTTATAAGTCTATAAAAAGATTCACGCGCCACCACTGTCCTAGCCGTAATATTAATCGGTAACTTGTTTGTTAGTGTAACTTAACTTCATTCGGACCGCTTTTGATCGACTTTAGCGAACCCCCTCGCGTTCTTTACAGTTAAAATCAGTGTCTTTGATTGGCTTCTTCCAATCCACTAGCATCGCTCGCTCCTCTCAAAGAAACAAACCTCCAACGGGTTATTTTCAGTAGTATTCAAGCCAAACCTGAATGGCAACCTGATTCTCCCTAGTGTGTGAAAAAAGATATCAGTCAACTCAACAAGGAGAAGCCGCTCTTAAAGCGTCATATATTATTTTTTAAAATATTCCCAATAAAGACAATTAATTTTGATTTCTTTTATTATATAAGTGTTTATAATATTCTGTAATTACCTATTAGTAAACAGATTTTTAATTTTACATCCATTCACCTAGTTATACATGTGATGAAGTGATTTTATTCGTTGTGAGAAACATTTGAACTGATTTTTCTTTATTTCGCATCTGAGTGGTTAAAATTATTTTCATTTTTTTAGATAAATACTTTGTTATCTAAAACCAAGTTAGATCAGTTGGTTTGATCAGACGTAGTTCAACTTCCTGACATCCTCTTTGTGGGCTGATGCTTTGACTGATTTATAGGAATTTTGATTTAATAAAAATTATTAATATTTCAATATTTTGTACAATGTGACTGAAAATGCTATTTAAACGTTGAAAATAAAAATGTGTTTTTTTAATTTATTGCGATTGAAGAAACGAAAACTGACAAATATAACTATATATATATATATATATATATATATATATATATATATATATATATATATATATATATATATATATTAAAGCTACTCGGAGATCAGGCAGAGGATGAAAACTCGTGAGTGGCCAACTTTCGCCGCTTCACACTTAACAGTGATGCGAGTAGGAAACCTTGGCAACTTCAACACTTACATCATGTTCTTCCATTTCTGTAAGTGTTTTCAAGGGCTAAGTTCATATGAACAACCTTCCCTGAGAGAACTTCATAACTTTTAAAACTCCAAAATTCATAAACAAGATAAAAACTTGTATCAAGATCCTTCGGTAAAAATTTAGTACCATACATTTTAATTTGATTGTTTAAAACTTTTAAATAATTTATTTTTTTTTTTTTTTTTTTTTTTTTTTGAAGAGAAAAGATTTGGCTCCGCCGGGAGTCGAACCCGGGTCTCCTGCGTTACATGCGAGGATGCTAACCGCTACACCACAGAGCTCGGCTCAAGGCAGAGCAAATCCTTCCTCTTCACTGATACCTACTCCCCCTATCTCACAAGTTTTGCGAGTAGTAGCGGGAGGTGGACAATTTTTGTCCAATTTATGATACTTATTGACATAAGTCAATTTTTTAAATTATTTTAATTAATCCAATCTTAAATTGTGGATGACCACAAATTTTAAATTATTTTTAAATAATTTATTTTTTGAAGAGAAAAGATTTGGCTCCGCCGGGAGTCGAACCCGGGTCTCCTGCGTTACATGCGAGGATGCTAACCGCTACACCACAGAGCTCGGCTCAAGGCAGAGCAAATCCTTCCTCTTCACTGATACCTACTCCCCCTATCTCACAAGTTTTGCGAGTAGTAGCGGGAGGTGGACAATTTTTGTCCAATTTATGATACTTATTGACATAAGTCAATTTTTTAAATTATTTTAATTAATCCAATCTTAAATTGTGGATGACCACAAATTTTAAATTATTTTTAAATAATTTATTTTTTGAAGAGAAAAGATTTGGCTCCGCCGGGAGTCGAACCCGGGTCTCCTGCGTTACATGCGAGGATGCTAACCGCTACACCACAGAGCTCGGCTCAAGGCAGAGCAAATCCTTCCTCTTCACTGATACCTACTCCCCCTATCGACTGCTGATACCTGCCAGGTTCGACTCCCGGCGGAGCCAAATCTTTTCTCTTCAAAAAATAAATTATTTAAAAATAATTTAAAATTTGTGGTCATCCACAATTTAAGATTGGATTAATTAAAATAATTTAAAAAATTGACTTATGTCAATAAGTATCATAAATTGGACAAAAATTGTCCACCTCCCGCTACTACTCGCAAAACTTGTGAGATAGGGGGAGTAGGTATCAGTGAAGAGGAAGGATTTGCTCTGCCTTGAGCCGAGCTCTGTGGTGTAGCGGTTAGCATCCTCGCATGTAACGCAGGAGACCCGGGTTCGACTCCCGGCGGAGCCAAATCTTTTCTCTTCAAAAAATAAATTATTTAAAAATAATTTAAAATTTGTGGTCATCCACAATTTAAGATTGGATTAATTAAAATAATTTAAAAAATTGACTTATGTCAATAAGTATCATAAATTGGACAAAAATTGTCCACCTCCCGCTACTACTCGCAAAACTTGTGAGATAGGGGGAGTAGGTATCAGTGAAGAGGAAGGATTTGCTCTGCCTTGAGCCGAGCTCTGTGGTGTAGCGGTTAGCATCCTCGCATGTAACGCAGGAGACCCGGGTTCGACTCCCGGCGGAGCCAAATCTTTTCTCTTCAAAAAATAAATTATTTAAAAATAATTTAAAATTTGTGGTCATCCACAATTTAAGATTGGATTAATTTAAAACTTTTAGTGAAAAACCCCTATAAATATGATAAAAAATTATAAATTTAGCAAGAGCTTTATAATTGTATAGGGTAAACCATACAGTTATTGACACCCTTAAGACTACATTTCAGTGGTGAAATTAAAAAAAATACTTTTTATGAAGGGATCAAATTGAAGCTTCCTATAGCTCCCCTTTATCTTTCCTTGTAAATACTCAAGAGGTTTTTGTGGGTCAAAAGTTCAATAGTTTTAGCATTTGGCAATATTTATTGTTAAAAGTGCAAAAACTAGTTATTGATACCCTTTGTATTTAATTGTGAAATCTTCCCTATGGTTAGTTTGTTAAAGTCTTACTTCATAGATGACTTAGAGGCCCTTCAAACATTAGATTCATGTATATCTTGAAATAAAATTAGGACTTGTTTACTTATTTCTTTAAGTTAAAGTTGGGGTGTCAATAACTGTACTGAGTGTCATTAACTGTATGGTTTACCCTATATAGTTTTAATTTGTTTTCTATTAAATAATTCGAGAAAAAAAATTGTATTAATCTCCATTGAACTATCCATTATAAAAGGTAGAATTATTCATTAAAATATTATGTACTTAAATTTCTATATTATCACTAAAGAATATAAAATTTTGATCCTGAAAAGGTATATTTTTCTCAAAACAAAATAAATGTATTGCTACGAGAGTAATTTAATTATTTGTTAAATGTATATGATAATAATTATTATTATAACTATCATATATGTAAACAACAAGAATTCTTTCTCCAACCTTGGTACTTTTAGACCGGATTTTTATAAGAGCTAGAAGAAGAGGTTATTGGCGAAAATTTTGACCACATATTGTACTGTCCGAAAATAAAGTGTTTTGGATGTATATGAATTTAAAATTTTTTTTTATGAAAATCAGTTTTCCTCTTTCAAAAATTAATTTTAACAATCTAATGATTAGCTTTTAATGTACTTTATTTTTTAAATATATGCACACTCTTCGATTCATTATTCTCATTAATAAAATCATCCAAATGCATCCATACCATAAACAAAATTGAGAAACAAATAAGATTTTTTGTAAAACTTTCAACATGATTGTCATTTTTTCCTTTTTGATTGGTACTGCGTATTATTTTAAAAACATCTAATTTTTATATATCATGCAGACTCAATCTACAAGTGTTTTATTCGACAAAAATTACAATGTGTATACAGTTTTACGTAAAATCTGATGTGTTTTTTACGATATCGCCTGTAGTTCATGTATGGATACCGATTATTATGATTTTATTAGTGGTTATTGAGAACTAAAATGTACTCTATCTAAAATTCTAAACAAAATTAAAGCCTCATCATTAGTTGTAACTTAATTTCTGAAGGAAGAAAACTGATTTTTGTAAAAAAACAAACTTAAATTTGAAATATTTCAAAACTGTTACTTTTTAACCTCAGATAACACTATATGGGGCTATAATTATCCCAAATTACCTCAACTATCACTTCTTAGAAGAATAAAAAATAACTCTGAATAATATTTTAAATTTTTTGTCTAAGCTACTTTCGTGGGATTGTATTATTATTGTTTAATCGAAATGAATCCCATATTTAATTTCAATTTTCAATTTTTTATACACGTGTTCATAATTAAATTATTAAATGGTGTAAATTAACGATTGACATTTATACTCAAATTGATACAATATTCCAATATTCAGCATTATTAAATTTATTATTAACGTTAAAGACGTAATTATTTATTTGGACTTGCCAGTAATCCACAAATTGGTAATATTTATTTATTATACTGTGCATTTAGTAGAATAGTCAGAGAAGTTAATTTGAATTAAATATATATTGAAATATTTTGGGTAATCGTAAATATATAATTCTTTAATTTAATAACAAATTTCAGGGCATTATTAAAAGTTCGATTAATCCTAATTATTTAAATGTTTATTTATTATTGATTCGTAATGAAAATTTCTCTTACATAGGATTACAATAAAAAAAAATGTTTTTTGAATTATAATTATTTTTATTTAATTTATTTTTTAATATAGACCGCTTTCATATAATTTAAAATAAAAACTTTTTCTTTAAATGAAGGAATCCCTTCCAATGGGTTGTCCTACTATGATAGTAGATCAGTGACTTTGAAATAGTCCAGAGCCATGAATAATTTTTAATAAAAGTGGATCATGTACAATGAAGAAATTACGTACATATTTTTTATATATAAAAATTTATGTATAGACAAATGGGGATGGAATTTAAAAACGTATAATAAATAACCCCAAAAGATGGACCGAAAATTTAAAGAAAAACCTTATACAAACTCTCCCTCGCTTAGGTGAAATTACAATCAAGTAGAGGATAAAAACTTTTTAATTCAGGGCATATGAATTTATTCATTAATAATTATAAAAATGCTTTATCATTTACAATTTAAAATTTTGGGATTAATTTAATTATTTACCCGCTTCATAGTTTTGCATTGCTCATTATAACCCATCACCGACCGAAAAAATATTTTCAATACCAAAGACAAAATGAGAACGGATTAGGTAAAAAGAGGCATTTATTTATATTTTTTTATATAATCAGTTATTTTTTGTTGTTATCTTGAGGAGCCATTTGCACTGGCGTGTTAGCCTATTTTGCATTTCGCAAATGTTTGCTTAACCCTCTGTAGGAACTTTAAACATTTTTAGGTTTGAACAAAAATCATGATAAACATCATAAAACGTAAGACATTGTCTTTCTAGTACGTATAATGGAAGCAAATGTAAATATTAAAAAAAATATTTATGATAATATTTTTATGCATATTTAATTGGAATTAACTTCTCGGATGTATTTTTTTACTATGTAATTTAATTAATACAACATTATTTCTGGCATTAATTTTATGAAGATATTACTTCCCTAAAATGTTTGAAAGGTGTCTTTATAAATTGTAGTTTTTCATAATTTAGTAATATCTCAGAACGCTTTATACATCAGAAAATTTCAAAAAGCATTCTTTTATGTTGTAATGATTAGGTGGGAATTAATAAAAAGCAAAATTATGTACGATATTTTAATTGTAGGCAGAGCCTATAAATGATTATGTTTTATTATTTTTGTACAGAAACATTGAATTTCTTATCAGGTTTTTGATTTTATATCTAATATTGCTTATTATCATTCTAAAAATCAATATCAATAATTCAGTTAACTACCTTAACGGTGAAACGAAAAATTTAATACTTTTTAAAATACAGTTTTTAGTATTATATTTATTTCCTATCAAGCACATGTTTAAAGAAATCACTCGCTAACGCGAACTCCGTTGGGTACTGATTCAACCAGTTCATGTTTCCTTAGATTTGTTCGGTTCTGAAATTTATTTCATTCCGATTCCTAAAAGTTCTATAAATATTTTATTACTAAAGCAGAGAGATATCGAAATGAAAAAAGTTAGATGTTTTAATCGATTTTATGCCAGGGTTTGGAGTCTTGATAACATAAAATCGATTTTTTATTAACTTAGCATCAAATGAAAGACATATAAATATAGGTTGACTTGAACATATGAAATATCACATATTTGACCCCTGTTCACAAAAAACTTCAATTTCTTCGTTTGTATTAAGACTTCTACCGTTGTCGAATTCCAAATCATTGATGACATTATGAAAATTAAATTCCCATACAATTATTTACTTTGTTTAAAACATTTCTTTAAACAATTTTTTATGGGAACAGATGTTTCGTGTAGAGAGTGCAGTTAAAACTGAATTTAAAGGAAGAAAAAGGAGTTATTGATACTTATTCACTAAATATTTGTACCGAAAAATAACTCGTGTGAGCGAAAACTGTACCGTAGCCTTAATTTGACGATATTCCAAAAATTACATGAAATGTATGGTGTTTGGAGGGAGCAAAATTACTTCGTGTAATCTAAGGCTTTGCAGTAACCGAGTTCGAGATAACGAGGGGTTACTGTATTTTGCTTATTTCTGTAACAATCCACTTAATTTTCCCATTATTGGTAAATAAATTGCAATTAGGTTACTAACATTTTATTTTATATCAATATTTTAATTTTCTTCATTTGTATAATTTTATTTCAAGATAAATGATGGGCCATGGACCGAACCTCTGCAGTTCTCTAACCAACTGAGTTACAAAGGATCCTTATCCCAGCCACGTCAATCTTCTCTCTTTAATGATCCCAAGAACAGCCAGATATCGCCATATGGCTTTCGTAGGGATCCTTGGTTGCTCATTGGTCCGAGCTCTGAAACGGTGGTACAGAGACCAGGATTCGATTCCGACTATAGCCAATCTTTATCTTCAGACAAAATTATTTGAACAATATTTTGTGATAAATCTATATCTCACTAATGAAAATTCGACATCGATTCTTTAACAGTTTAAAAATCAACCACAAAATATAATATCACTGCATGACAGAAATAAATAATAAGGTAGGAGAAAGATAACAGCTGAGGAAGGTTATATTTAGTCTCGATGAGTCCTGAATTGGCGTAAGTTGCATCGTGATTTTTTTTACTACTATTTTAGAGACTCTACAATTTTTACTGATCATTAACCTAATTATAGTTTAATATGTGTATTAGCTTCATTACAGGTCATCAGATTGAGAAGTAAGCGTTTTTGCTTTTATGTGAGAAGCTAATGTGTATGTATTCACACTCTCAAAAAAACAAATTGCATTTCTTTCGGCAACTATGAATAGAGCATAAATAGGTATAAAAAAAATCGACTTACCTGTACCCTTGATTCTGTGAGGCCGATCCTCATGGCGATTTCCTCCCTCATGAATATGTCAGGGTAATGTGTCTTTGAGAAGCACCTCTCGAGCTCGTTGAGTTGTGCCGGAGTGAACCTAGTTCTGTGCCTCTTCTGTTTGCTGGGTTTGATGGAGTCCTCGTGGTGTGCCGCTGGTTGCAGGGAGAGACCCGCAGCAACGGCGGCCTGGAAGGCTGCCTGGGGTACGTGGTGCTGGTGCGCACCCTCCCCCGCCTTCAGCTGCCGCTTGCTCTCATCCTGCCCTCCTCCACAATCCTTAGGCCCTGCAGACATTAGGGACACCCTAACAGTGGAAATAGTTCATGAAGGAACACAAGTTAACTGAATTTGAAAAAATTTAGGAGTCATAACTAATTGTATATGTGGTCCAGCGAAAGGAATCATGACAATGGTTAGAAAAAGATTTCAATATCTTCAATATATGAGGGACATTGTACCGCTGCGGCATCCTCGATCGTTTTAGACTATTAATCAGGGTTTGATTGAATTGCGGGCCGGGATGGCCGAGTGGACAAAGGCGCTTGCAATCTAAGTTAAGCAACGTCGAGCATGTTTAGTACTTGGATGGGTGACCGCTCCGTTCGGGTAACCTCCCGCTAATGAACTCCACGCAGTCCAAGCCTACCCCCACCCCTGGGTATGTGAGGCCCGTCAACCTACTGGAGGTGACTCACACCGACCGGGTGTAGGAGTGATGTACCTTCCCCGTGTATCCCATCGAGAATCGTGGTGTGGTTTTCCAGGAAATCGGTTACCGCCCGGAGGTTTGGTACAAGGACGGTATGCTTCGGGGAAAGAAATATAGGTCCTCGGGGCCTGCTGACTCTGGGCTACCATAATCCTTGGACTTAGACCAGTTTGTCACTGTCCTTGAACCCGAGAGAGCTGGCGCCATCGGTGGGAAGGACACTGCCAAATTGGCCCCAATGGGATTGGTTATGGAGCTATGGGCAGTCTGCCGCTGCACCATGGTGACCATGGCTCGCAGCAAAGTGAGGTTTGGGCTACCCCCTCCCATGGGCGGATCCAGCCGATCGTAAAGGGGGGGCTGCAGTCCTAAAGGGGGGGGGCTGCAGCCCCACAGCCATTTATTTGGATCTGCTATTCAGCTTTTCTACACTTATATTCCTTTCCCTCAACTAAAATTCTACTTGTTCTGCACATTATTTGTTCATTAACTTGCTTCCTTACATCAAGGAAAGTCAAATTCTATCTTTAAATGACGAAAAATTATCCAATGGGAGGGGCTGCAGCCCCCACAGCCCCCCCCCCCCCTGGATCCGCCAATGCCCCCTCCAGGCTGTCTGTGCTTCTGTAAGCAACTCTGATGACTGTAAGAAGACCAAGCTGCGCGGCCAAAGGTCGCATTAGGCATAATGCACCAACCGAAAAAAAAAAAATTAAGGTTTGATCCCCAGGATCCCAAGTTTTATTATTTATCGCATAATGATGTCGTAAGGTGGCTTTACGCTGAGTCGAACCAATTCCACGAACACCTGTCTCAGGCACTGTTTGGCAAATCTAAATTAGACTCGAGAAGAGGTTCTTTGTCTTTTCGCGGTCGTAAGCGACGGTGCTGCTTCTTGACTGGAACTAGAGGAACAGGGATAGAAGCCGGGCCAGTACCTATGATTGATAGGTTTTTTGGGAGTTTTTAATTTATTTGTCCATAATTAAAGCCCGATAGAGCAAACAATTATTTGAAAAATGCCTAATAGGTATTGCTCGGACCCTCAGTGTTCAATCAGAAAATCAAAAGATGTGTTAATTCCATTTGTTTCCAAAAAATAAAAAGCTACTTAAAGAGTGGATTGTAAAATTAATAATAGATAAGCATTTTTCGAAACATATGACGAAATGTAGTCTTCATTTTAAAGAAAGTGACTATATTTATCCAAGTAAATATATATTAGTATTGAACATTTTATCGATTTGATGATTGGAACCATAGTGTCATAGATTTGTTTTTCTTTTTTTAATTTTCCCCATTTTTGTCTTACATCCGTTGTGCTTATTGTTCCAAGTTTCTCAATGTGATGCTTTAAAAGAATTAACAAATAAATAAATAATATGACAAAGAAACTAAGGTGTCCTGAAAATGACAGCTATCATAACAATGATTGTATGAATAGGTAATTAATATTATTACTAACCGAAGAACGTAGTGTAAAATTGCAATGATGCGTTTGCATTTACCATTACTACCGGCTTTACACGAACAATCACAAGAAAATTGCTTATTGTTATTAAGAAATTTAATTTCCCCTTTTATTTGATGGGGCAGGCCTTTAAGATCGCTTGTTTGAAGGCAAAAGGATTGTAAAATAACTACTTTTTCGCTTCTAGATACTATTCCTCATGTAATTATGTGGTTTTCATCAAGGATAGCTTGCCCTTCAATTAATATTCTTTTGAAATTACCAATTATGTCTATCACATCGACTAAGTCTATCCCCGTTCCTTCTGACATTTTGCAAAACTACTAGCGCACCCTATAGTCGATTGTGACTGCGAATAAGGCCGCTTGTTTGGGAATAGCGGAAGTGTCACTTTTGAGTTAGTTAAGATAAGCTTCTAGACCATTTTTGAGCTTTTTTCTGATTCTTCTTATACCTACAATAAGCTAGAACAGAGTCAGAGCAGCCGCTAGTTCTACGATAGTCGTCTTTGCTGTGGAAATAAGTGTGTTGGTGAGATAAGACATAATTTTTCGCAAAACTTCACGGTTCATTGTAAAAAGTACAAAATGGCCGTTCTTAGTACACCTGTACGGCAAGTTTAGGAGGATAATCTGTTCGTCTCGAGGTCTGACGCGGTGTAAAACCACTTGTCGTTGTTGATTTCAGTTTTTCAATCCAATGATATAAAAAATACAAACAATAAAATACAAAAATAAAAGAGGAAGGATTTGCTCTGCCTTGAGCCGAGCTCTGTGGTGTAGTGGTTAGCATCCTCGCATGTAACGCAGGAGACCCGGGTTCGACTTCCGGCGGAGCCAAATCTTTTCTCTTCAAAAAATAAATTATTTAAAAATAATTTAAAATTGTGGTCAGCCACGAACTAAGATTGGATTAATTAAAATAATTTAAAAAATTGACTTATGTCAATAAATATCATAAATTGGACAAAATTTGTCCACCTCTCGCTACTACTCACAAAACTTGTGAGATGGGGGGAGTAGGCATCAGTGAAGAGGAAGGATTTGCTCTGCCTTGAGCCGAGCTCTGTGGTGTAGTGGTTAGCATCCTCGCATGTAACGCAGGAGACCCGGGTTCGACTCCCGGCGGAGCCAAATCTTTTCTCTTCAAAAAATAAATTATTTAAAAAATACAAACGTTATTTGTATTTTGTTAATCAGTGGAAACAGTTCTAAGTTTATATCACTTTGACGCAAGATAAACCTTAGGAGGAATTTGCTTTTTTGGTACAGTTTATTCATAAACCAATTAACTGATTTAGACAGTTTTAGTCCCGATTTGTTACGTTTAAATATTGTACAGGAATTTCGGATAAATGAAATACTCAACTGGCATTTTAATTCTTGATAAGACTAAAATTTTCAAATTTTTTTTTTCATTTAATTTCAACTTATTTTTTGTTATTAAAATTATCAAATTTATAAAAACCTGTACCTTGAACTTGACAAATTAACTTATATTTAAACAATTTAGTTACTAAATCCAAAAAAACAAAACAATGGGTAAAATCTAAAGATGGAAAATGCTATTTTTCCGGATAAGCGATTTTCTGAAATGTTTTTCTTCCACCGTGTTACTTAAACTGTTTAGTATCGATAAAATCTAGAATGGATTACAATAGAAATCGGACCATTTGTACAACCATTCATAGCTAGAGAAGTACACACATATCATATTACTTTCACCTTCGCACAAGACCGCTGACCAAGAAACAGTTACATGGTATTGAACTCGAGACAATTACTATCTGTCATATTCGTTTCTGCATGGAAAACTTCACTTTTAACTACGTAATTATTCAAAACCAATTTTTATTATCTATCATTTGTAACGCGAGAGCTTCAATTATGCTTAGCTTCGATAAATATATATATATATATATATATATATAAATATATATATATATATAAATATATATATATATATATATATATATATATATATATATATATTATATACAAAACATTGTAGCTGAACCCTTCCCCCAAGTAGTAATCCTCTGCATACCATATTGACTCCTGCCTAACGCCTCCAAGCGACTATCCCTCAGCCGTATGAAAATTTAATGATCGGAATTAATCGGGTCCTCTACGATTCGCAATCTATAATCCCATTCAATATGCATGCCATTAAGACAACCTATAACTATTAATTAATAATTTCCGGACAAGTCATCAAAGGACAAAATTTAGCCCTCTTGAACAATTGATATAATCGTATTAAAAAGGAACAGATTTCCTTCATTAAAAAATTATCAGTTTAATTTTTAATTGTTTTAATTTATATATATATATATATTGGACATCGCAACTTGTCTTCCGCAAATTCACCTAATCAACGTCAAAATCGTCATGCTGCCTCCCAGTACTTCCGCTGTTACGAAACCGATGGACCAGGGTGTAATCTAGACTTTTAAGTCATAATATAGGAAATACCTATTGCAAGCACTAGTTTCCAAAATGGATGAGACATCATCAATACATGTGAGCTAGACAAGTCTATTAATGTTTTGGATGCCGTAAATTGGATAGCTCAGGTCTGTAAAAAAAATCAAGCCCGAAACAGTTTACAATTGTTTTCGAAAAGCGAATTTCATCTAATCTCCTGCTGATTCTGCACCTGAACCAGAAAATCCAATGACGATTGAAATGAAGGAGATATGCTTGAATCTAGGGATGGATCCAGTAGATTGCATTGGAATAGATAATGATCCAGAGACATTCCAAACTGACAGTTCGGCAAGCTCACTTTTATCAAATGAAAGTATTGAAGACGACGAAGAGGAAGTGGAAGAGCCACTGACTTCCGCCTCTAACTACAGGACCGCAATTGCTTACCTCGAGGACGTTCAGAAGTTTGCAGCAACTGTGTTAAATATCGAACTCATGGATCTTACTACGCGAGCTAGGGAGTTTGCTGAAAGCGCGTGTTTTCAGTCACAAAAACAGAAATTCATAATGTACTACTTCAAGTATATTTGATTCCAATATGTATTCAAACCTCTTTCCTATACGGGTGATGAACAGTTTTTAGTATGTATGTATTCTTGTTATAGGAAACCATTATTTTGTTATCATCATCATGTATCTATTTTTTCAATTACATATTGGTTTTTTTTTCTTCAAGTTTTTCCAGTTTTGTTTCAGATTAATGTTAGTTGTCATCATATTAATTATTTAAGTATTACTTGCATATACATGTACATTTATTTCAAATAAATTGTTGTAATGAGTTATTTCATTTTTTGTATGTATTTTTTTTTTTTTTTTTTGTAACGGAAACCTCTGTTCAACGAAGGAATGCCCGAGATCCAAGCCGTTCCGTTTAATGGAGGTTTTATTGTAACAGTTGCTCGGAGTTAGTAGTGAGCGATATGACAACCTGTTTTTTAGATGACATTAGAATGACGCCTCCAGCAGTTTTTTACATTGTAAAAATATTTTATTTTTCAATCACTCAATTAATAATCAAGTATGGTGCATGACTTTAAAATGGCTCTCGGAGCCGAACAGTTGCCTAGCTAAAGTAGCCAGAAGTGGGTATAAGTGTTGGAAGTTTTCATACCATCGTATCGGACACACTTGGATACAGAAAAGTTTCTGTCACAAATGAATGTTCGGAAGGACATCTGTCAACGACTTCTGAATCGCTTTGAAGAAGAAGGGGAAGCTTTTTGGATCGTATCCTGACTTGCGATGAAACATGGGCCCATCACTATACCCCAGAGAACAAGAGGACAAGTATGGAGTGGAGAAAAGTTGGAGAGGGAGCACCGATCACGGTCAAGACTCGACTCTCAACTGGGAAAGTTTTGGTCACTGTGTTTTGGGACTCCAAAGGTGTTTTACTAATTGACTACCTACGTGAACGAAAGACGGTGAATGCAGCTTACTACTGCCAGCTGCTGGATGACGCAAAAAAAGCTTATCGAAACAAACGACGCCAACAACCGATTCGTGATGTCCTTCTTCTGCACGATAACGCACGGCTCCACACAGCAGCTCTAACTCGTGATAAACTGGACAGTTTACAATGGCAATCTCTTGAACATTCCCCATACAGTCCGGACTTGTACCCATGTGACTACCATTTGTTTGGTCCACTGAAAGAAGCATTAGGAGGGAAAGATTTGAAGACGACGATGCCGTCGAAATATACGTGAGCAATTGGTTACTAGTGCAGCCATCTTCTTTTTTTTACGATGGGATCAGAAAGCTTCCTATCCGATGGAGAAAGTGTATTTCTGTTGAAGGAAACTATGTAGAAAAATAACATGTAATTTGTAATTTGTAATTTTATTTATCCAAATACCAATAAATTTTAATAAAAAAATTCCGGTTTATATTTGAATGACCCTCATACAACGGAAACTCAGAAAGGGCACTCAGGATTTTTGAGATTTAAAATTAACGTAATGATTCATTAAGAATCCTAATTTGTAATTTTTTATTTTGTTCCCTCATAGTCGCCTCCCGAAATAGACATTTCACTCAAATCAAAACATTTTCCGGTGATAAGTTTGCGAGATACGCACTCTGCTATCGCATCCAACGCGTGATAAATTATGCATGTGACGAGACCAGCCGAATCAATGATCACTGGCGAAATGGTGGTTGGAATGCAAATATTGCATGGCTGCAAGGCTGCAACATGCAATATTCTGCATTTTCATCCATTAGTAAGTAGAAAGATTCTCGCAGTAATGACTAATTCCTAGCAATAGGTTGAACATTTAAAATCATAGAAGTATTGTTTAATTTTACGCAATAGTTACACACCATTGATACATTGAATCCGAATTTTCAACGGCAACACAGATGTAAGATCCTATAATCTTTATATTACGGCTTTTAGTTAATTTTTTTTAATAGACAACTGCTTAAAAAATTGATTATGTAAAAACATTACATTATATATACATTATCTTTTTCTCTTCAAAAAATAAATTATTTAAAATAATTTAAAACAAGGTGGTTACCCACACAAATAGATTAAATTAATATAAAAACATTTATACATGAAATATGTAGTGAGTGAAGATTATTATGATCGTATACGAGATTGAATCCGAATTTTCAACGGCTACACAGATGTAAGATCCTCTAATAAATGTTTATCAAAATCAATCAAAGATGATTTTTAAATTTAAAATCAAATTATATGATTTTTATGAAAAAATAATTATCGATTTCAAACCCTGCTTTATGTTATTGATTAAAACTTTTAAAAATTTCCTTTAAGAGGGCTAAAAAGTCTGGATATTCAAAATGGCATTTCCTTCCTTACTTTCCTTAATTTCAAATAACCAAGAATATAAAAATAGTCTTCTTTTATTTGAAAAAGCTACCTCAAAAGAACAAAGTCAAAATTATGTATTCAAGGCAGGTTTATATCTGGGACCATACAATAACTCCTGTGCTGTAAGCGTAAATTCATGTCAGGTTTTGAAATGGATAATTAAAAAAAATACATTAAAAATCAAATCAGTTTAAAATGTTTATCTGGAATGTTTAAAGATTATTTGATGATTTTTACCAAAAGTGGTTTTTATTTTTGATAAAAAGTGAAAAAATCCTAATTATTATTTTTCAGTAAAAATTTAACTATTAAAAATAATAATAATTTCTGATTAATGCGTTTATATATATTTTTAAAATATTCTACATGATACATTTTGAGTCTGCAGCAGTAAGTGAAAAATATTGTTATCAACTTTTATTAACGAAACAACTTTATTTCCGAAATGCATTGGAAATTTTCGCTAGGAGAAATAAATAAAAATAAAAACTGCGTCAGTGGAAGAGCTAGAAGAGTTTAATCTCAAAATAAGAAATTTTTCCATGCCCTCAGTTGTCGACTAGTAGCTGTGTGTCAACATTCTTCGGTGAACAGTTATGATAAAATACTTAATACACTATGCCCAAATATGTATTTAAACACCATAACTAGTATGGAATAAAAGAAGAAATGAATTTTGATGAAACGCCTAAACATAACATTAAAATCATATTATGGAAGGTGATTTTTATTTTATGATTAATATCTCTTTATCCCAATTTGATTATTATGTAACACCGTATATCATCATTTTCACAGCTATCATTATTTTCAATCAAATCAATAAATAACAAAGTATTGTTTGTGCCGATATAAATGTTTATCAAAATCAATCAAAGATGATTTTTAAATAATTATCGATTTCAAACCCTGCTTTATGTTATTGATTAAAACTTTTAAAAATTTCCTTTAAGAGGGCTAAAAAGTCTGGATATTCAAAATGGCATTTCCTTCCTTACTTTTTTTTTGTTAGTTTTAAATTGCAAAAAAAATATGTAAGGATTCGATTATAAAAAGGGAAAAACGTGAGAAAAAAAAATAACTAATAGATTTAGTCATAGAAAGTAGTGGTCTCAGATTAACAGATAAAAAATAAATATTGCGCAATAATAACTGCATTTTATAATAATTGTCGTTAGCGTTTATCTATAGAAAACTTTTTTTGTTTTTTTAATTCATCTTAACTGAAAGCGGAGTATTGTACCTACCTGTAGGAGTCGATTAAAAAAAAAAAAAAAATCATACAATTACTTAGAGCTCAACAAAGTAAATTTAAAAATTCACTACATAGGATAACACTGATTCAATGACAGGACAATGGGATTTCAAGCAGACATCTGTTCTCGACATTGCTACGCCCACTCCAAACGTCCTCTCTGCTCCTGGTGTCTGGCACATTGGATTCAAAGCAAAGTAATCATTGACAAACTTAATTGTCTGTATATATACAGTGGCTCACAGTCAAAATGATACACCTTTATTTTCAAAGAAATATTTTGATAAATAAATTGTTCTACTTATGTTATAAGGAAAACTAAAGTTTTTTATTATCCATTGGCATCACAGTAATACGTTCTTTGCGTATAAACAGATAAAAATTAGCCAGGATACAATAATAAAAATAAACACGTTTGTATACTATTTACTTATCTCACAGTGAAAATGATACACTTGATGTTTATCAATATTTGTTTACATTAAACCATTTTCTTTTAGTTAAACTCTTGTGTCGCAACTGTTTGGTTCTTTTCAAAACTAGGTTAACAATATCAGTCGTATATTTTAACTTTTTAAATAATGGGACTACATACAACTTGTAAAGAACGTGAGTTGGTCATTCAACATTTTAATGATTGGAAATTCTTCAATCAAATAAGTTGAAATCATTAAAAAAAACCGTTCAACTGTCCAGCATATTGCGGAGAGATACAAAAGGGAAAATCGAATTGCCAGAAAAAAAATTAAAAGTGCAAGAAAAATGTTAAGTAACAGGGATGAGACTTGGATCGTCAGAGAAATAAAAAAAAATCCGCGCTTGATTGCACCAAAAATAGCCGTGGAACTGTCCTAACGCTTAGGTAAGCCAGTAAACGGAGAAACACTGAGGCGTGTGCTAAGAAAAAATAAATTTCATGGACGAGTAGCGCATAAGAAACCTTCTTTCAGCAAGAAAAATCAAAAAGTTAGGATGCAATTTGCAACTGAATATTTGTTGAAGGACCCTGACTTTTGGACAATGGTGATATTTGCTGATGAAAGTAAATTTAATATTTTTGGATCCGATGGGCGTTCCTATGTGTGGACAAAACCAGGAGAAGAGCTCGCAAAAAAAAATTACGCCCAACTGTGAAACATGGTGGTTGCAGTGTTGTGGTGTGGGTATGTAAGGCGGCCACTGGTGTGGGAAATCTTCACTTTATCGATGGCATCGTTAACAAGCATGTTTACATAGACATTTTAAAAAAAAATTTAGAAGAAAGTGCGTAAAAACTGGGACTCAAAGACAAGTTTTGTTTTTATCATGCCTATGACCCCAAACATTCTGCTTTAGTTAAGGAATGGCTCCTTTATTACTGCCAAAAAATTATAAAAAATCCACCGCAATTACCTGATCTTAATGTAATAGAACACCGCTGGGCGAAATTGGTGGTAGAAATTATGAAACATGCGATTTCAAGCAAAGAAGACTTTAAAAGATATCTTCTCAAAGAATGGAACAAGCTGAGCTCAGAATTCACCGGAAATTGGTCGAATCAGTTCCAAACAGACTTAAAGAAGTGGTAGAAAATAAAGACTTGCCTACTAGGTATTGAACTAAATAAATAACATATAAAAGTTAATCTGAAGTGAGGTGTATCATTTTGACTGTGAGGTGAAATTATTGATTTATTTTGTTTTGTTCATATTTTTTAAATAATAAAGTTGAATATTTTAATTTTTTGAGTTATGACATATTTCAATAGAGATTATAAATAAATGAGTTGGAAATTTAATGGGTTTTTTTTGTTTCATGTAAACCTGGTTAAAGTATTTTTACTTTCAGTTACCTATATATGAAATATATAGTAAGTGGTAGTATTGCGATCGTGAAAAATTTCGACTTCCGGTTTTCAACGGAAATACACGCTTTGGGGTCCCCTGATTCAAAATAACCAAGTCCCGCGAAATGGTCTGTGTGTGTGTGTGTGTGTGTGAACACACTAGCTCAAAAACTATTAACCGTGCGAACCTGAAATTGGGTATTTAGTGTATGTATATGTCCGCGATGTGACAGCAAAAATTTCATCAAAATTGGTCAAAGGGTGGGGGTACCTTATTTAATAACTTTTTACGTTTTTTCGATTTTCTCAAAAACGACTTTGATTAAACTAAGTATTTGATGTATTAATATGCCCGAGATATGACTGTAAAAATTTCATCAAAATTGATCTACCGGAGGGGGGACTTTACTTAATAAATTTTGTATCGTTTTCACGTGTTTTTTTTTTTATTTACTCAAAAACATCTTTAAATATTTTGATCAAACTGGGTTTTTGACATATGTATATGCCAAGGATGGGACAGCCAACATTTCATCAAAATTGGTCGAACGGAGGGAGCACTTTATTTCATAACTTTTTTCCAATTTTTACTTTTTTTTCTATTATCTCAAAAACGGCTTTAATGATTTTGATCAAATTCGTCATGTTTAATGAAAATTAGGTGTTCAATAATATCAGGTAAGTTTTATCAGTATTAAAATTTTCTGAGGGGGCTTAAATGGGGAAGGGGCCTTTTTTGTTTTCCTATAAAGTACCTTTGTTTTAGTTTATATTGAGAAATTAACTATCTTTCATCACGCCTAAAAATAAGAAATGGCTAAATATGATATATGAAAAATATCGAGTAAACATATACAGGAGAAAAAAAGAAAAATATACGTCAACTCATAAAACACCTTGAGCTCACGCATTCGTACGCCTTTAATGACAAATCAATGCGTTATAATTAAAGATGTTCTGTTCATTTAATGAAAATTATTTGTTTCATGGGAACTAAATGAAATATTCAACAAGTACATAGAGAATTATAAAATCAGACGACTTGGAGTATTATGCTTGCACTGCCGAATTATCACAAGTAAAAACTTTTATTTAATAATAAAAGAAATTAGTGTTTTTTTTTGAGCAAATGAAAACAACAATAAGAAATTAATGTGGAAAAATGTATAACTTTGAGAAGTGGCAATTAACAAAACACATTAATTTCTAATCTAAGTAAGTTGGTAAGTGAAAGTTGTGTGTTGCGCGCACGCACCAGATTTTTTTCAGTTCCTACAGGGTGTATCAATTTGACTGTGAGCCACTGTATATGTATATATTGTTTTATGCTTATTGAACATACTCTACTATGTCCGACAAGAAACCATTCATGCTTATTGAATGCGTATTACGTGGTTAGGATTTTCTAATTTTATTTTGCACTCGGCACCGGTTCGGGCGTTACCTACCGGCAGCTCGACGCAACTTATTCGCGAAAACGTACACCCTGAAAACGTAATATTATACAGTAAAATTTTATAACCAAGTAAGGAATTGTAATGAAATTTAGGTTTTATGTATTTGTGAAGCTTCAAGAACAAATAGTTACAAAAAATATATAATTAATTTTTTTAAATTTAATATTTTTTTATAATTTTATTATTACCATTATTATATATAAAAGCTTAAAAAATCTAATTGGAGAAGTAAAAACAGTTAAAAAATTACGAGATGGGACCCTTTTAGTTGAAGTTTTCCCAATCAGAAAGGCTCCTAAAATGTGATAATTTACTTAATAACTTTCCGGTTAAAGTAGAAGCACATGGAAAACTAAATCAAAGTAATGGGATTATTTGGTGCCCTGAACTAAATTATTGTACAATTGAGGAAATAAAAGATGAATTAAAACCACAATATATATATGTTAAAAGATTAACGTACTATAAAAATAATGAAAACACCGCGAGCCGCGACCGTCATTTATCACCAAAAGCGAAATATCCTATAAATAGTTTTTACGATTTGTTTATGTCCTTATATGTTAAAAACTGAAAATTATTTGCAAGGTCTCCGCTCCGGAGACCTCGAGTGCAAAGGGTTTAATTGATGATTTCTTAATTCGACCTTATAGTTAAATTGAATTGTTAAAAAGACATCTTTGTAAATGCATCAAATATTAAATATCTAATTCCACCCATCAAGTTATGATCGGAAGAGATAAATGTATTTTGCCCAATTTGTTACATTAATAAGGCCTTTTTTTTCTTTTTTTTTTGTTGTTGCTTTAGGTACCACAGTTACTGGTACTGGTTGAAAAGTAACTGTTTTTAATTATTTAATAAAACTAAATTAATGGGAGCGGGGGAAACTCATTGGTAAGGCATTGTGCTGATGAGCTCGAGGTCCAGAGTTCGAAACCCGCTTGGCAGGATATCTTTAATATCCTGTCACAGATAGTCTCGGTGGCCGAGAGACCCTTCTGGGGCGAACACAGCCTCTATAAAGTGGGTATCCTTAATAGAAAAATTAAGGGGGAAAAGTCTGGTGGTTGAGCGTGATCACGGTAAAATCACCTCCTTGCACGACCGCTGACCAAGAAACAGTACTTCCTTACACAGTACTGAACTCAAGACTCTTCATGGGTAGTAGTGGTACAGGTTTAAAAAAAAATTAAATTATCAGCTATTTTTAAATAACTATAGTGATCGCTAATGAATAGTAAATGATAATATGAAACATTGTACAATAATTTTAGTGAAAATAAAAAAAGGGGAAACAAATACGATTAATCGGATTGATATCACCAACGTAAAAGACGGGAGAAAAAAATTATTTCGCTCTGGTGAGCTCGGAAAAGCAATTAATACAATTAAATGAACTGTAAAAAAAAAAAATGAATTCTTACGCTGTACGCTGATTCGGAATTTCGGGCAAGGGTGAAATGAGGATAATCAGGTAAAAGACGTTGGAGGAATGTTTTAGGATGAAGGAAATTTTCACCTGTTACTCGTCCTTCTTGAATTTTGCGGCCAGCGGCAAACAATGATGGTTGAGGAGAAAACTTCAAACTAATTATAAATTTCATACCCAGGAGGTAGAAAATTGTAAGAAAATTTGACAACCAGGAGGTACAAAAACAAACCATCGGCGGACTCTAATTGGAGATCACAAACACGATGATGCTTACTGTTCGACATGAATGAAGCAAGTGCGCAAAAAAAAAATGGCTGTCCCCGGAATTCTAAATCCTTCCAAATGCCATGTTGATGCCACTGACAACCCAATTGTTGGCCCAGCGATAGCTATCTCCGGTGACAGTTAAGGTGGCAAATGCAAATTGAAATGTATATTTAAAAACCAAAAATAAAAAAAGAATTATCTGTGATGAAATAAAATCAAAATACCGAAAAAACATATTTATAGCTTTTTAATGCAATAATAATATCCTTTATAAAAAGGATATACGATGTAAATAACTGTTGATAAATCTAATTTTGAATGTTCTAACAACATTCCTTTAAAATTTCCTTTTATCTGTCTGCAAGTTCTCAAATTACATAATCACCTGCCTATTCCTCCAGAAAATTTCATCAAATGCCTAGGTGAACACTGTAAGTATTATAAATGTGCTAGCACTGCAATGAACATTTATGAATGATGGAGATTAACCCGCGTCTTACCTTCGAATGTCAGATAGAGGAAAAAACATTCAAATTTCCTGATAGGCCGGAAGAGGCTAGTTTCCAGATACATAACATTGCTACGGTTTTTCTGTATTTTTCAAATATTTTTACATTAATAACATTAGCTATTTAAGTGCTTTTTTGAAAAGAAAATTATAGTACGTATACCTTTTTTCCATTAAATTAGTTCTGAAATACAATTACATTTGTCTACCTTGACTCTTAGGTTGACATTGTCCAATGGGCATATAAAAAAGACAATTAAATAATAGTCGGTGGACAAAGTCGCACCTTTCTCAGGGCAACTTTGCCAACTCTATATTTTCATTTTTAAGAGTACGATGGATCCAGTATGAAATGAAATGAGAATTAAATGAAACTGATGCTATCCACCAATGGTCGCTAAGTATGAAACAATCGGTTTCTTTAAAGGTGCCTTTACACTCTACGAACTTCACCATCGAACAGCCTTCGGGAAGACTGTTCGGGTATTCTAGCTACTTCATCTGTTCGCCTGTGTTCGGGGGTAGCGCTAGTGTCACTTTTGATTTAGGTTTCCCCAAGTGACAGGAGTTGTTTGTGATAATAGTGCGCCGTTTCTAATTCGACTCCCGGTTTTTTTATTTTTCAGATAAAATGAAATATATTGATCATGGAAATTTTTCTTCGTCAAAAGCCATATTTGTTCGCCCAACGTCACGTTATGTATAAATGGCTATTCGTGAAACGTCGATACGGTAAGGTTCGGCGGAGAAGGTTGGTGAGGTTCGTAGAGTGTAAAGGCACCTTAAGAAATTTAGTCAAAAAGGTACTGCAATTTATTTTTACAGTGTAAAAGTGGGCATAATCGTCTCATTTTACGGTAAATTGTTTTTAAAATATTAAGTCGTTAACTTACTAGGTAGGGTAAACCAGACAGTTATTGACACTCAGTACAGTTATTGACACCCCAACATTAACTTAAAGAAATAAGAAAACAAGTCCTAATTTTATTTCAAGCTATACATGAATCTAATGTTTGAAGGGTCCTCTAAGTCATCTATGAAGTAAGTGTTTAGTAAACTAACCATAGGGAAGATTTAAAAATTAAATCCACAGGGTGTCAACAACTAGTTTTTGCAATTTTTACAATAAATATTGCCATATGGTAAAACTATTGAACTTTTGACTCAAGAAAACCTCTTGAGTCTTTATAAGGATAGATAAAGGGGAGCTACAGGGAGTTTCAATTTGATCCCTTCATAAAAAGTTTTTTTTTTAATTTCACCATAGAAATGTAGTCTTAAGGGTTTCAATAACTGTCCGGTTTACCCTATATCATTTCTTTTTGTGCGGCTAAAGTTTGGTTCTGCCAGCGAATTTTCAACTTCTACTCCAGCAGTTTTTCTATATAACACTAGCATTCCCCGTCACGGCTTTGCCCGCGAGTCTTTAAAATCAATTCTGTGATCATTATCTTGGTATTGATTTAATATAATATGTTAACAAAATCAATTTAAAAAAACGAAGTGAGGGAAGGGGAGAGGGATTGGAGCTTCCGGTAGGTGGAATGTTGGAGGGGGAAGCTGCCGGCTCGGTAGAAGAGAGGGAGGCGCGCAATGGAGAGAGTTCACTAAAACCGCCGAAACAAAAAATTGCTTACTCATCGTGAACGCTCCATTTTTCGGCTTTATATCATGGTTTTCGATGCCCCGTAGGGGCTTTCAAGTTAAACTCGTCTTATCAAGATCTTTAAAATGAGTCCAAATTAGATATTTTTTCTCGAAGTGCAAAAATAGGTGTCCATTAGAGTTAAACAATTTCGCCATTTGAACCCCTTTGGAGTTATATTTTTGAAATTCCTTTCTTAGTGGTTACCTACATCGCATTTAAAATCTAAATTCCGAACTTCAAGTTTCTATCGTTAGTAGTTTTTGCTCTGCGTTGATTCTGTCAGTCAGGACAAAGCCTCTTATATATATAGAGATTACTTTCGGTGTTCTTTGAATACTTACATACTCCACGTTGAATTTAGCATTGTAAATACAATTTAGTGTTGAGCTTGAAGTAAGCTAAGTCCATTGACTGGCCTGAAGTTGAAGTTGAAACTCTATCTGGAAGTAGCTCGGGACCGATCCCCCAGGCAGTAACCACTCCAAGGGATCGACCTGGGGTTCACTCCCTCGCCCCCCACCCACCACTACCGACACCCCTGTCGCTTCTTAATTGACGTCGGAAAATTCGGCAGCGATGGCTCTCTTTTTCCAGATCGAAGCTCGGAAAAACGGTCTCACGGAATATACCAAGTTGTTAACATAGCATTTCCATAGAGATTTATCCAACTTTTTTTTTTTTTTTTTTTTTTTTTTTTTTTTTTTTTTCGTTCCTCCCCTTCCTCGCCTTGTAGGCTATACGGGGTTTCCCGGGCCAGGGGAGAGGGTGGGGGATTGATGCCGAGATTAATTAAATTTTCCCCTGGCTCCGGGTTTTGAACTTGCTATCTTCATGTTTCCAAACAGTCGTTGCCATGGGCAACGCGTATTTTCTAACGCGTTTGCCCACTCGGCCATCCCGCCACACAAGAGATTTATCCAACTTGAATTTTTTCCATGATAAGTACTTCCAGTATCACTTTTATAAAGGAAATCGTTTCTTAGGGTAAACCGCACAGTTATTGATACCCTTAAGACTACATTTCCCTGGTGAAATTAAAAAAGTACTTGTTATGAAGGGATCAAATTGAAACTTCCTATACCTCCTCTTTATCTATCCTCATAACGACTCAAGAGGTTTTTTTTGGGTCAAACTTTCAATAGTTTTACCATATGGCAATATTTATTGATAAAAGTGCAAAAACTAGTTATTGACACCCTGTGGATTTAATTGTGAAATCTTCCCTATGGTTAGTTTTCTTGTCTTGCTTCATAGATGACTTAGAGGACCTTTCAAACATTAGACTCATGTATATCTTAAAATAAAATTAGGACTTGTTTACTTATTCCTTTAAGTTAAAGTTGGGGTGTCAATAACTATACTGAGTGTCAATAACTGTATGGTTTACCCTAATAGATTTCTTCCTTGGATTACTTTTTTTTTTAACACCATTTTAAGAAATAGACACGAAGTAACATTGTTATTATCAGAGGTAAGGGTAGTATTATGGATACCTATTTCATTTTTTTACTATAATTTTATATAACATTTTTTTATTTTTTACATAATTTTACAGAAGCCCTGGCATCTCGTAAAAATATATTTTTATATTATAACAACCTAGACCAACTACTTAAATGTGTGAATTTGTTTTCTATTATGTACCCTTTATTTGTTCAACGTCACTGATGCCACTAAGACTAATCGGACGATACTACAGTGGGAGTCCTTAATTTTGTCTATCCAGATATAATTAGGATAGGGATCTTTATCTGACATCGGGGACCTCCATTTTACGTCCTTTCCGATGGGCGGCATAGCCTGGGATTTTCATTCCCTTTAAAAAATCCCAGGGCCACCGCAGCACGCGACCTTTAATATTGTAGGTTGCTATGCTAACCATTACAACACAGGTGACCCCATTGTGTACCCTTTGAGAAATTTTCAGATAAAAAAAATAAAAAATACAATCTTATGGAATAAAACAAGGGTTTTGCGGAAAAAAGGAAAACTTATTATAAATTCCGTATAATTATTTTTATAATAACAGTGACATTTATGTTTAGAAAATGAAAACATATTTTTCCAAAGAAAAATAATCATTGGTGTCAAAAATGTTCCCCCCGGCGCACAGTGTCACGAGTATCATGGGATAAGAAATAAAAAATCGTATTTATTTTTTTTTTTAACAAAATAAATATACTTCATTCATTATACTTTTAGGGAACTAAACAACACAAACATGACAGAAAAATAATTTATTTAGGAACAAAATGTATAATGAGATTTACCTATGAAATTTACGAAAATATATACCGAACATTACTAATAAACATAACTTATTCCTCATCATTATGACTAGATTGTAAAAACGACTACCATTTTCTCTTTACATTAAATATATATTAATATACATAAATATTTTTAATGTTCGGTTTTAGGTGGTAAACTATATATATATATTAATTCTATATTGGTCTTGAGGCTAAGAAATTAGTAGTTCAGTCTTTTAAATTTGATCCTTTATTGGCCTCACACTATTTTTACAATAGTTGGTTCAACGTTTCGGCACTAAGCCATTTTCAAGAAGACCTGTGACCAAAATTTTTAAATAAATTAGGCTGACTACCCTTGTCTAAAATTAAAATTTTTATTACTAGTTAACAACTATTGTCAAGAATCACAGTCAAATGGATTATTTTACCAGTGGTAAAATAATCCATTTGACTGTGATTCTTGACAATAGTTGTTAACTAGTAATAAAAATTTTAATTTTAGACAAGGGTAGTCAGCCTAATTTATTTAAAAATTTTGGTCACAGGTCTTCTTGAAAATGGCTTAGTGCCGAAACGTTGAACCAACTATTGTAAAAATAGTGTGAGGCCAATAAAGGATCAAATATATATATATATATACCAACTCTTTTTTCATGAGCTTAGTAGTTGCATCACAATTGTAGCATTTTTGTGTAGGATTCGTGTCACTTGAAATGTTATACACACTGCCATCGATAATCATAGTGAAAATCATTTGGTTTGCTATCCTCCATATACCATTGTTCGACTCGCACTTCACTTGGGATCAGATTCGCAATAGCTCAGTACATATTGTCGTGCTGAGATTCAATTATTAATGACGATTCCATTGTGAAAATAACACTTAGTAACCGGCAAAATAACTTGAAAAACGAAATTTTGTTTCCTCTCAAAACTTTGTTATTTGCTTCAATCAGAAGCAACGGTACGGTAGTGGTCGAAAGGATAATGATCACTAATTATGATTATGGACTAACCGTACGAATTATCTTATATTCTCCTTAACTTCATACGAAAAATCAGATAGATTATTTTCTTGCACTAGTCTATCAAATAAACCATCGTTTCTGGTGCTTGGTTCAGTAGGTACTGCGCAAGATTTCGTTCAGTAAAGAATTGGTTTTGAAATCTAAAACCACAATTTCACCGAAAGGAGCAGCCAGAAGCAGATAAAGTAGATATCAAAACAAATAAGAAGAAATGTACTATTTATGGTTAAAGTATAGTTATTTTAAGTTTTTTAGAAAATCCTTTCCAAAGTTTAAAAAATAATGAAAATTTCTTAAATAATATTAAACAATATTAAATTAAAACCAATACAACAAAAAATACAATAAAAAGTAAAACCATTTTTACACTTTTGGTCAAGATTTGTCAATGATCAATACACTTAAGATTTAACAGGTGAAAAGAAGAATTAAAATGTTTAAGTAATAAGATGGTAATAGCCGAAGTAAATATATACAAACCAAACCAGTTTTATACTTTGTTTTTTAATCAACAATTTAAGTTAATACTTAGCTTTGAGCTTTTGTTTTTATATTGAAATATTGGTGTTTTCTATTTTTTCCAAGTTTCTAAATTTCATATTAGTCCTCAAAAATAAAATTTTCAAACTTAAATTTTCTTATTTTTGAACACTGTTCGTGACACTGTGCGACGGCACTTTACTCTGAAGGATAGATATGCCATGTTCATCAACACTGAATAATATAATACCAGAACAAAGAATGCTCAAATAACCACATTCGCCATATTTAAAAAAAAAAAAAGATGCCGATGACTTGAGTTATTTGAATTCAAATTCAAAACATGTAAACTTGGAACTGTCCAGATAATTTTCAGAAAGATATAGCCAATGTTGAAGGAACCTAATACTAACACCAATCCGGTAACAGTCAACCTAGCGGTAACGGGTACTGCTGGATTGCGGAAGTTCTAAGCGGAGGAGACAAAGACCTTTAAGTAAGGAAAGTAACTTCTTTTGAAAGAGCCTTGAAGCTTCATTACTTCAACTTCGATAAGAATACATATGCAACAAGGGGATAAAAGCGATTGAATAAATTATCTTGAAAAAGTAGTATCGTTTGCAAATATTGAATATATCCATTGTCGTAATTAGCAGGTTGTAATATGAAAAATTGAAAACGGAGGGGGGGGGGGGGTCGAATTTAGGACGGAATTTTTGTTTTCTTTTGCACCGACTTAAAAAATTCCATCTACTTACCATAAAAAATCTAGTGCGATGCACGCAACACACAACTTTCACTTACAAACTTACTTAGATTAGAAATCGACGTGTTTTGATAATATGTAAACGCCATTCTTCAACTTCACACATTTATATGCTTATACTCCTCCATAAGTTATAGAGTATGTGTATTGCAAAACTTGAAAGTTCTCAGTACTTTTCTATTCATTATTGTTAATTTTTTTTTTTTTAAGGGACCTAATTTCATCAACAGTACATAATTTTGTCAAAAATAAATATAGTGCCCCCTCCAATTGACCAATTTTGATGAAATTTTGACTGTCACATCGCGGGCATATACATACACCAAATACCCAGTTTGATAAAAATCGTTACAGCCGTTATACGTAATATTTACGTTTCTCAGCATTCACGCAATATTTGTTTCATATATATTTGTAAATTATAATCAAAATAACTTAAGTTTAGCACAAACAAATACTTATCCTTCAACTTACCTATGTTACAGCCGAACCATCCCTCTGATTTAACTCCTGTTGCAGAATGGAATATATCCTTGGACTTGCTCCAATCTGTGAAAAAAAAAAAAGGAATATAATATAAACTACAGTTTACATGGTAGTAAAATATAAAATATGAATATTACAAACATGTTTACAATAGAAAAGTATATATTGGTTATTGTAGATTTTTAGCTTACAGATAATATTGTTCAGAGATTAAAGATAAGAGGAATTGAAATAAATAATCTTAAATTATGACTATAAAATCTTAGAGCCCTTTTCAATTTTAGAAAATAGTTGTTCAATGTTTTATGATAATCCAATCCAACTATTTGATGATTTATAAACTGTAAAAAATCTAATCCTGTATGCTCTGTATAGTTTCTTAGAGGATAGATATATCTCTATATAAGCTAAAGCTCTAAGACCAGAATATTCAAAAAACTTATTTAAACTTCTTAAAGAAACCAATTTTTACAAATACGTACAACATTACCAGCATTTAATACAGTCTCTTTATGTATTTATAAATTAAATAGAATTTGGTGGCTTTGTTGTTGTACAAGGCACCGAAAATGCAGTGAAATAAATAAATAATGTAGGGTAGAGCGGGGTTGGTTGGCAGTTGCAACCAACAGTTTGCACTTTGTTGATTGCTGAGTCGTTCCTGTTAATATAATCCCAATAGGGCTAATACCACTGTAAACTCCAAGTATTAGAGTACTTCAAGTATTTTTTTCACCACATAATATTTAACACTATGGTCCCAGGAAATTTAAGAATTCGTCAATCCAGAGTAGGCCAATTAACCCCCAAGGTGGGGCAGGTTGGCCTATAAGGTGGGGTTGTTTAGCCATCTCATTCAAGTACTGCCTGACACTTATTATTGTTATTAAAAGCTGAATAATAATGGTATAATAATTTTGAATCGGTTTTTAACAGCTTTTAAGGGAAAATAGAATGACAATAGAAGAAGATAGAAATTTAGACTGTCGTCACTTTCTGAATAAGAAAAATTGCTCTCATCCTCCTTGCTGGAACTAAAGACAATTGGTAGTTCCACCTTTCTTTATGTTTACCTTGCTTTTGTGAATTGCTATTGCGCCAACAAAACCCAGTTGAAGAGAGCCAACTAACCCCACAGGAGGGATCATATGAAAGATGGCTGCCAGAACAGGGGAGAACAATCGAACAAGAAATTGGTTAATCGAAAGGTTAGGTTTTTCAAAGGAGTTTGGGGCTATTTGAACAGAATCGGAGTCAAATGTTTTACCATGCCTTTAAACCAAAGTTACTGAAAATATAAAAATTTACTTACATGTTGTAAAATCAATCAATGAAGCACACTCTTCTCAACACTGTTAGCACAGGATTGAAAACTCAGGACAAGACTCCCGAGGTCGAGCGGGTGACATGGTACAATGGTGTGACAGAAACTATAAGCCGATGGCCAACCTACCCCCTACGCCAACCAACCCCGCTCTCCCCTATAGTCTCTTAAAAAATAATTTGTATTCAGTTCCTTTTCCCTAAACTTTATTTTTTGTAAAGTCATTTTTATACATTAGTTATAGATGAAAGTTTATAAAAAAAATAATAAAGATGGCGCTAAATCTGCATCTACATGGGCATCACCAGCTCCAAATTATTGGGGGGGGTTCTCAATAATTTCCTAGATAGGGTAGGTAGAAATCGAATTTCGACGAGTCCTCGAAGGGGCTAAAATTTGAAATAATAACCCATAGGAACAACTTTTGGAACATTTAATTCATCCCCCAACTCTGTATTTTAAAGGTATTTATAGTCTCTTAAAACTTGTTAATTTATGCCTCAGTTATACATTAAAGTTGAAGGATGTGGGCCAAAATTTCTTGATTGAATTTTAACCAAGTTTTTATCCTGATCCTGATCACAATAATTTCATTGCTATAAGCTTTTTTTAATTGATGGAAATAATTTGAGAGCAATTGAGCAAAATACTTCAAGCTGAAATAAAAAATACATAATTCTTCAAATATCCAATACGCCTGACTATGCTTTTAAGAATAGAGTGTACTGAAATTAGCTACAATTTCATATTTCTATTTTATTGGTTAAACTCAGATAAATTCCAAAAATCGCATTTTTATTTCATTTTTTACGTTTGGTCCTTTCCTACCAAAATATTGGGGGCGATAGTCCCCTCATGTCAAAATATTGGGGGGGGGGACGCGTCCCCCTTTTTACGGTTTATTCGATTTTTTTCAAAAATTACTCTAACGATTTTGAAAAAACTTGGTATTTGATGTATTTATATGCTCGAGATACGACTACAACAATTTCATCAAAATTGATCAATCAAAGGGGGCACTTTATTTGATAACTTTTTTTTCCATTTTTAATTTTCTATTTTCTCAAAAATAGCTTTAACGATTTTGATTAAACTCGTCATGTTTAATGAGGATTAAGTATTTTTTAATTAGCAAATATATATATATATATACTGGAGAAAAAAAGAAAAATATTCTGTCAACTCATAAAACACGTTGAGCTCACGCAGTACGCCTTTAATGACAGACCAATGCTTTATAACTAAAGATATTCTGTTCATTTAATGGAAATTATTTGTTTCATGGGAACTATATGAAGTTTTCAACAACTACATAGAGAATTATAAAATCAGAGGAATTGGAGTATTATGCATGCATTGCCGAATTATCGCAAGTAAAAACTTTTATTTAATAATAAAAAAAATTAGTGTACTTTATAGAGCAAATACAAATAAAAATAAGTAAATGAATGTGGGAAATTGTGTAACCTTGAGAAATGACATTTAACAAAACACGTCAATTTCTAATCAAAGTAAGTTGGTAAGTGAAAGTGGTGTGTTGCGCATATCGCACCATAACAAATATATAACAAATCAAATATGTGAATTAAAAATAATTTCGGTATTACCAACGATATATAATTAATACAAATATTATCTAAGAACTTGTTATTTACGTTTTAAGACCGAACGCTTTAAAAAAAAAAAAAAAAACGAAAAAACAAGTCTTCCATTAGTGTAATTTATTTCCCCCAACTTTGTTGGAAACTTTTTGATTAAAAATTTGGACAAGCAGCCTTGGGATAAATCCATCAGAAAACGAGAGTGGATTCTTTAAAACTGCCCAGAAGTCTTAGAAACACTCTGGGGCATTCTCTGGATAACGATTAGTATCTTTAGAAGAAAAATAAAACTTTTTGGAAGAAAAAAAAATATGGACTTTCCCTTTTAAAAGAAACAAATAAAAGTTTACGTTTTTTTATCCCAGCTTTCAGACGGAATTTATCTTCTAACTCTTCGACTAGATATGTAATTAGAATCTTCGCATTGTAACTTGAAATCATCTCACATAACTTTCGAAATACGTTTCGTTTACGAATATCATTCATTAGAATTAGAACAGAAAGATATGATTTTCAGGGATAGGTACTTGATAAAAATTAAAAAAATAAATTATGCAAAATGCACATTTTTCATGGTAATAATGTTTAATTTAACTATTTATATATCCTTCATTTAAGCAGGTCAAATCGCAAAAAAATATAATTTTCTTTATTGGCAATGACTTAAATTTTAAAGTCAGATAATGTTGCTGAACATTTATTTATTTACATTTTAGCCTCTACCCCTAAGGGTCATTGGCTTTATTTTTTCCTTTTTATATTTTATTATAGTAATTTGTTTCCTTTAAGATTTGGAATAACTTTAGGGCCGAAGACTCTTCATCCCCCAGTATTTCTTTCACAGTTTTTGGTAGCTTTACCTTTTTTCGTACATCATTATGTTGTAGACAATCTAGCAACAAATTTTTTATACTGTGAGTTGTGTTGTTGCACATTTGGCAGGTGGGTGCTTCGAGACCTTTGAGTAGGTATGCATATGTGAATGCGCAGTGCCCTATCTGCATTCTGTACAATACTACTTCTTCTCTTCTCGAATTTCTATTGGTTGTGACCCATTTGCTGCAATCTTGTTTTATTTGCGCTAGTTTTGATGGTTTACTCATCCAGTTTATTTCCCAATTTTTATTTCATATTCTTTTTCAACTGTTGGATCCAATCCTCGTGGGTGATACTGTTTATTTGAATTACGTGGGGGTTTTCTCCTTTCCTTGCCAAACTCGCTGCTTGATCTTTGAACATTTAAAACTGTTGATATAAATAATATTATAAGGGAAGAATATCAAAATATAAATCTATTAAATAATCGTTAAAATTAAATTCACACTTTTTTTTGGACTGTTTGATTTGAAAAAATGGAGCGACGTAGCTCAATGGTAAGGCACTCATCTGCTCAAAGTCCCGAGTTCGAATCTGGCTTGGAAGGATATCTTTAATATTCCGGTGCTGAGACACTCCTAATGCAAAGCCTGTAAAGTGGATAATCTTAATCGAAATAATTAGGGGAAAAAACCTGGCAGTTGAGAGTGATCACGGTCAAATCACCTCCTTGCACGACCGCTTACCAAGAATTCGTAGGTACTTCCTTACGTAGAACTGTACCCTAGACTCTTCATGGATTGTAGGGATTTTATGGATGGTATAGTTTTTTTTGTTTTTTTAATTTGAAAATACAGTTTAAATTTTATATATCAAACAAGACGGTTTCTCAAAAACAAATTTGCTTTCCTTCCCCATATATGAAGTACAGAGTATGGGAAAGTATTAAAATCTACCAATTCTACTATAATTATACCGGCTAGTTTTTAGTTACTGTAGTCGCTTTTCTAGGTACGTAGTAAAATTGAGAATGCGGTTGAAACTCCACATGACATTATCCAAAAAACAGTTTTTTTATTTGTATCCATCTTCTTGTCGACGTGCGATATCACTAGTTACATTTTTTTTTGCATTCTTAACTTCTGTAATTTAATCTTATCATAAAGCATTCCTTTTACCTCTGTTATGAATTTAAATTTCTAATTTTCTATGCACTCAAAGATACCTATCTACTTTACATTTTACTCGTATATTTGTTATATGAAAGCTATTCAAATCAAGAAAGAAGATTTTGACAGATATCACCGACTATCACGTTAGAAGAATTTTTAAGAAAACGGTCGACCATATTCCACCCAAAAATATCAATAGAGGAAATTTCTCAAATACGGTGTTATGATTCGTTTCACTTATTTTACATGAGGAAATAATCAAACCATCAGATGACCAACCCATTTCAGCCATTTTTTTTTTCTATTTCCTCCAGAACGTTTTTTTCAACTTCCATTTTTTCTCTAATGTTTTCATTTCTCACCTTTTCCATTCTGGATATTACTGCCGCTCGGCGCCAGTAGTCCATTTCGGTGGCCAGAAGTTTCTTCCGAAGACTGCCCTTTATGGTCCAGTCTTCTGCTCCATATGTCATGATACTGAATACTGTACTTTTATAAATTTTTTGTTTATTTTAGGGATGATATTTTTGTTCTACAGTATTGAATTAAGCATCGATATGGTCCTTTTCCCATCCGAAATTCTCCTCTTGATCTCTTTATCACACGAGCTGTCCAATTCAAATATAGACCCAAGGTATTTAAAAAGTTTGACTCTTGCAGCAGGTTCCATGTCCTCACTACTGGATGACATGAATTCTGTCTTCTCAGCATTAAAGGCTAGTCCCCATTTTTTTTATTCTCCATATACAAAATATGCATACGAAATTTTTGTATGTGTATCTATTGATGAAATTCTCATTTACCCTGTTGGATAGAGCCACATAAAACTTAAAGTTAAAGTCCTTCGTAAACTAATGAATCGGATTCATATATTTAATTCATATATATAAACCATCGGATTCATACATTTTTTCTACGAAATTAATTAAAACTGGCGATGCTAGGAACGAATATAATGTAATAATTGAATTAATTCCTTTCTCTGCAATTCCATGAAGAGAAAATAAAGTCACATCATTCAAATTAAAGTACATCATTAGGCAGATTTCAATACAAATATTTACGATTAATAATCCAATTATCCTTAGGATAGGATAGGATAGGGGTTTTAGGGCGATTATTATGCCCGGCAATTATCCTTAGACCCTATTTTTTGTATATAGTTTTTGATTGTGAACAGTATTTCGTGACGAGCCCGTTACTATTGCATAATTGGTAGTAAAAGATTTCTTGATACATTTCGAAGAGTGTGTAAGAGATAATAAGAAACAGACTAAGCAAAATTTCTACAAAATTCCATGCGGCCTACTCCTCCCCCCTATGCGTTGTTAATGATATAGTAATAAACAAAGCTAAATTACACTATTGGAAAAGTGAGGGGGGCACTAAGCCAAGCTGTTAACTGCACAATGGGGTGCCGCCCCATGCATATTAGTGGAGATCCCCAGGGATGTCAAATGGAGGGGAAACATCAGCAGAGGCACAAGCCCCAACCACCAGTCCAGTCTGCCTTAGGTTACACTGACTCAGTTTCAATAAATTACTACATAATTATTATTATAATATATATATATATATATATATATATATATATATATATATATATATATATATATAGATCAATTACACAGTTCTGCAAAAAAAAATTTTAGTCCCTTGAAAAATCTTTACCCTGCTTTATGTCCAACCGCACTCCACTACCAGTAGCCCACTCTGCCTTCGGTTACATTGATTCAATTTCAATAAACTACTTGTTATTCATTGTTACAATATAAATACATTTAGAGTGAATATATATCAAAAAATGAATAAATAATAAGTTCGTTTTTCTTTCTTCATTTATTTTCTTTTAATTAACCTTTTACAGTGGTTTCCGCTTAAGCCGTCGCCGGATAATCCGTTTTTTCGGATATCGGACAAATGGTCTTTGAGGCCCGGCGTAATTTGGGGCTGTGACGTGACGCGAGGTGGGGTGAGGTGACCCAGGAAAGTAGGGATCAAGCCGACTGCGCGCAAGTGGTGCCAAAGTTAGGACGTGATTCTATTGAAAACTGCAAACCCGTAAGGCAGAGTTCGTAAATGTGCAATATTTATTTAGAGTTCCGATGATCTCGAAGATCAATTATTAACAACATTATTGCGCTAATTATTACCTTAAAGTTGCTATTTAAAGAAAGGTAAGACACACGGAGAATTCATCCTCAAAGACGAGTTTTCTAATTTTTATTTGTATTTGACTATTAAGTAGTCAGGATGTGTTGTATCGTATAAAATTTCTCGATCCAGACCGTAACAATCTGCGTCAGGAACACAAACCTCCGCAGCTCACGGTCACTCTAAGGCCCGATGCACACAAGCGGCATTTTTCTGCCGCCTTTTTCTTATAGGCCGGACCGCAGAAAAATGCCGCTCGTCTGCATAAAACTGCGCCTAAAACTGCCTAAAACTAAAATGTCCTAAAACTGCGCCACCTCACCTCAGGGCTCAACGTTCGCTCCTCCTTTCTATTTTACTCTACACAAAAACTCACGTGACGTCGCCTCATCTCATGTCACGGAGCTGTGCCCCAACTTAGGCATGGCCTTACAATATATTTTTAATCGGATAATCCGTTGTTGCTTTCTGGTTAATCCGTTTTTTTTTTTTTGAGGATTTTTTTTTCTCCGTGAAATGAGACGAAAAAGGTATAGCTACTGACGGGATTGTTTTTTTTACTTCCTGGAATCCAGCTTTTGTTCGATTTAGGAAGAGATTCTAATATTGGGTTGTAAAAAAAGTTCGTAGCGTTTTTCATTATTTTAATTTAATCCTTTCTGTGTTTGTTAATCCTGTTTACATGGTCAATAATGTTTACATATCCTAAAAAGGGATTAGATAACGTACTTTTATGCATCAGTTTCAACCGGGATCTTCTATTGTTCAAATGTATTGTGTTAGTCCAAAATGCAGGAGGAAAAAATTCATTTTCGCCATATAATGCTATTTTATTTCCGAAAAGGAAAATCCGATGCACAGACGGTCAACAAAATTTGCAGCGTGTATGGAGATGACGCCGTAGGGGAAAGCACCGTCCGTAAGTGGTTTGCTCGGTTCAGAACCGGAAATTTTGAGTTGGAAGACGCCAAGCGCTCTGGTCGTCCTTCAACTGTTGATGACGAACAAATTCAACAATTAGTGACCGATAACCCTCACTATACGACCCGGGATATCGCAAAAGCACTTGGCATATCACATACAAGTGTTTCAAATCATTTGGGAGCTGCGGGATATGTTTCTCGAAGCGATGTATGGGTTCCTCACATTTTGACGGAAAAGAATTTATTGTTGGAGTTTGGCTGGGATGTGATAACCCACCCACCCTATTCACCAGATCTTGCCCCAACAGATTACCACTTATTCCGGTCTCTCCAAAACTCCCTCAACGGGAAACAATATAACTCGCTCGAGGACTGTAAAAAGCACATAGACGAGTTCATCGCGCAGAAAACTGAACAGTTCTGGGAGGACGGAATTACAAAATTACCTGAAAGATGGAAACAAGTTATAGATCAAAATGGGTCATATATCATTGATTAAAAATATTTACATGTATCTGAAATTTTTAATTAAATATATTCTTAAAAAACGCTACGAACTTTTTTTACAACCCAATATATACTATAGAAGAAATTATCCTGTTTATAAATTTCATATTGTTTTATGAATCAATTAGGTAGCAATCCCATTCGTTTTTCAATTTTTAAACGTGGAATTTGATTAAAATGCTATTGACCGATAGGAGGGACTTTTCACTTCATATCAGTTAGTTGGTAAGCAGTAAACATTTTTTAATGTGCCCTGCTAAGTTCGTCATGTCCTGTCGTAAAAGAGAGGATAGGTCGGCAACGCGGAAGAGAGAAGAAAATGACGACAAAACAAAAATGCTGCATTAGAATTAGGAATCCCTGTTTCAACACTTTCCGATCTGCAGTATAAATATATATCATCTTTGTATTTAGCCCGATATCTATTTAAAACGAATTAAATATGTTTGAAAAAATAAGAGGATGTTCATTTAAAAATTCACCCTTAATTTCAGGCCTCTAAGCTCTACGAATACTTTTACGTTTTAATTAGTTTATCTACACAAGAGTGGGCTAATTTTAAAACTAAGGAGCTCGTTTTACACAAAATTTGAATTTTTACAACTTTTATATGTAACATTTTTCATTTGGAGTAGCCATCTTGAAATTGCAGGTGTTTTAACGTGAGCGTAATTCATTTTTCACTTTCGATTTCGAAACGACTCAACTGATTTTAACTTTGAGTAACACATTCTACGCGAAATTTTATGCTCGTATATTTTAAAGAGAATACAATTTTTCGAGTTAAAAGCAAAAAAAAAAAAAGTTCGAAAATTTCTATTTCGTTTGCCAATAACGCTTTATGGCAAACGATCTGAGGTGGCAGACGCTCACATTTGTACTCATTTGTCTATGAAATGAGTACCCACAACCTATAAGATCAAAAACTTTCTTCTAACCAGACAATTTTTTGGCCCTCAGCTCCCAGGCTATGATTGATGATGATTGAAGTGAATCATGAACTGCTTTTTGAAATTTGTTTTTTGCACCTCGAAGCGCTTCCGTCTATGGTTAGCTAAAGTAAGTAATTTTTTTCCTTCCGTCAATATTTCCTCGTATCCTACCTACACCAAACGATCAACACACAGCTAACTTCCTACACCCGATCTTTCATTTTAAACCCGATTTCCATTCACGGAAAACAAGATCCTGTATTTCTGACCTCTTTATCCCTTCTCACGTAACTAAAACTTCCGAAAGTTTCTAGCACTCTCCTCACCCCTTTGGAATTATCTGCCAGCTAATATCCAAAGTTATTCTTTATTTTTTCCCAAATGTCTAAACTAATTAATATTTATTTATTTATTTAATCATAATTTGTTTTTTAGGGAAGACCCCTGTACAAATGGAGTTGAAGCATATTTAACATTTTACATTACAATTCTTTTACACTTCCCAACAACTATAACAACACTATAAAAATAATGAACAATACAAAATATAAAAATACAAATTAAAACGTTGAAATTTCAATAAAACATTAAAAATTTCTTATGGGATAATGAGTTAAAATAAGTTAAAATATTAAAATATCATAACTAAACTTTAGTCATAAACCTAAAAATTAAGAAATCAAAGAACCCATTACATTACTGAGAAAAACTATTTTACACAACCATATCCCTGTAATTTGATATATTTGCCATGAAATTGTACATAATTCTCATTTCATTTACACTTTGCGGTCTTAATATATCAAGCTTATTATCCATTACCTGAAACCTTCTAATATGGGAATATATTGGACAATCAAATAATATGTGGTGGAGTGTTTCGTTGGCCTTATAATTGCACATTTTACATTCCGTTTGTGGGCTAAATCTAACAATCCTGTTATTTACCGATACTTTAATTATATATTTCCCAGAGAGAATCATCTGAATATATAACCGGATATATTTAAAGTTAGTTGGCATCAACAAATATTGGGGAATTCCGGAACGATTGTAAAAGTGGCCTAAGTGGTCATTATACTCGTAAATGGACATCTCCAACTGCTTCTTGTATTCTTCAATTAAGTATAGTTCGTACTTTTTTAAAATCCTTTTCATATTAGCTTTAATCTTGGCAGGATTTTTTTCGAATATCCAATAACCCTCATCAATAGTGTCAAGGAGCTGTTTCAGCTGAGAGCACCAATTATACTTGGACTGTAAGGGGTCAGATAAACTAATTAATATATTCTCTAAAGTTAAATTTTGTATGTTGATTAAACTTTTCAACATGAAATATATGTATAATTTATTTACTGATTGTGTATCGATAATTTATTATTTATACATTAATAACTAGTTAATGGAGTCATTTAGTTCTGATAGGGCACACGTTTTTTTAATTTTATTTATCGCGATTCCGTTACTGTACAGCTTTTGTCTTATAAATAATTAATGCTATTATTAAATATTGTACATTAAATGTAAATCATTACTTGTGAATACAAACAGTAATATATGGAAAATCATAATCAAATTTGAGTATGAGTAAAGCTTTTAGTATGTAGTTGTTTCTATTATCTTCTTCTTTTTGTCTGTATTTGATATTATTTTTTTTTTTTTTCATGGATATCAAATGATGTATTCATAGAATTAGATTAGTCGACCTAGGATTGACAGTTCTATTGATGTTTCTATTTAGTACTAAGAAATGTGTTCTGTAAAAAAAAATATCTTTCATTCATTCTTTGTCGAAACGGCATATATCGTGGACATAAGCCGTTTTATCACTATATGCCTAACTATATCCTTCTAGTAACTTTTATATATCTAGATATATTTTTATGTAAATATAAACGATGGGTAACCCCCGATGAAACAACAATTAACCAAATAAATTGATTTAAAACATCGATAGTTTTAAATTCACTGGAACACAATAATCTCATATAATACCTATATCCTGATATATTACTACCATATTTTTTTACATATTTTTCCCAACGTGACACCAACTTTTTCATCGCGGAACTGAAAAACTCTGAGCTTTAAAGTGAAAAAAAAAATCTAAAAACGCACTTCAGCATCATTTTCTCCTGAAGAAGTTGTCTAAATTCCTGAACAGGAGATAATCTGTCGAAGATAAGTCGGGGGTGCGGGAGAACTTCATAACCCCGTTCTTTTAATTTATGCACGGTAAGTTTTGAAACGTGGGGTCTAGCGTTGTCTTGTAGGAGTATAGGAACCTTCCGATTTACTAATCCAGGTTGTTTTCTCAATAATTTCGGTTGCATTTGGGCAATTTCATTGCAGTAGGTTGTAGAGGTAATAGTCTCATCTCTAGGTAAAAAGGAATAATGTATGATTCCAGCCGGACCACCGGACCACCATACTGTAACCATCAATTTTTTTGGGTGTAAATTTGCTTTTGGCTTTTTTCTTGGGCTTTCGTCGATGTCTAACTACTGTACTGACCGACGCTGATTGTTATATGCAATCCATTTTTCCGAATGATCGAGTTTAAACTGATAAAAAAATACTACACGAAAATCGCCTGTTTCCATGTTCATATTTGGAGGTATACTAAAAAATGTGTAATTGATTGTGTAGCTAATTTTAATAAAAGAAAAGTAGAGGATTAGTAACTGCTTGACATTTGGAAGTAAACAATAGAGACCTACAAAATCCCCTATGTATTTCAAAAATTATAAAATCGGATATTTCATGTGAAACAACCCAAGAGTTGTTTCTATTTTTTTTATTTGCGTTCACCTTCTTTTTGCCTTTATTTGATATTATTATTATTCTTTTAGGGATGTTAAATGATTTATTTAAAGAATTAGATAGGTCGACCCTGGATTGACGGTCTAATAGATCATGGTTTCTATTGATGTTTTTATTTAGTACCTACTAAGAAATGTGTTCTGTAAAAACAAATAAAAACATTCATTCATTCATTCATTGCCAAAACGGTACATATCGTGGACGTAAGCCGTTTTTTTCACTTAACGACCATTCAAAACGCTTTTAGTAAGTAGTGACCGACAGAAGTTTCGGTTTCGGTTTCGATTTTGGCCAGTTTCGGCCGAAAAACCTGGTTTCGGTGCCGGCCAAAAATCGGCCGAATCTTTGGCCAAGCCGTTGGTCTGATATCTCCGAGAAGAAACCGAGACTACACGATTTCAGCTTGTTAGCTCGATCTCTTTCATGGCTTCTAGCACCCATGAATTTAATAGTGTTTATTATCTGTTATTTTAGTTAATTACATTTGAATAGTCATTCGATAAAACATGGATTTCTCTCATACTGTTGGTATCTTAAATTAATCGAAAACTTTAAGTGGTGACAAAAATGTCATAATGACAAACAGGGATGTGCCACGTAAATTACATTAAGTCTTAACATATTAAAGAAAGCATTTTTTTTCTTCCAGAACTCCTTACCTTGAGCGTTAAGAAGCTTTTTTACTTTTAAATATCTCCTTACTTATAATGAAATCTGATTTATACAAAAATAAGAGAATACTAAATAAGAATATACCTTCTAAATACTTTTATTTAAAGTATTGGTCAAAGAAACCTGACAAAGTTAAGAGAAAAAAAAAATTATTCAGTAACTTTATTATAATAAGGGGAGCTCAAGTTTCATCGAATGGTGGTTTAGGTTTTGTTCTTTTTTTTTTTTTTTCGACTCAGATGCAAAAAACAAATTTTCGACCTTTGCAGCTACCTCCCCCCCCCCCCCCCCCCAACGGATCACTAATAACATCCCCAAAACTTTTTTCTATTTTGACCACTTTTTTGAAGAGGCACGTTTTCCACAAAAAAAAAAAAAAAAACAAACAAAAATTTTATAAATGTTTAAACCAGATTATATCCGCGAAATTTTGAGACCAGAACTGACTCAATTGTCTAAATAGCTTCGGCGATACAGTAGCTTTACGTATTCACCAGACGCCATTTTGTATTTCATCGGCTTTAATAATGCGGAGATGTACTAATTTATTTATTATTTAGATATGATAATATGAATTGTTATTATTATCAGCATGTTACTGCAAATATATTTCACCTTTTACGCCTTTGCTAGTAAAGTAGGTATAGTCTAACTTCCCTCTGTTTCAGCTGTACTAGGAAGTGGCGCCCGGGAGTCAATATGCCACTCTCATATACCAAGCCCAAGTATTTTCTGAATAATTAAGTTCAATTACTGTCTTTTTATTAGCTTTTATTGATATTATTGCTAAACCAGACATATTGCACACTTACATGTATTATATATGAACACGTAAATAAGTTTCAGTTTTAGCCAGAAACTATGTCCGCGGCCGAAATTTGGTTTCGGTCGGTCCCTAGTAATAAGCCTAACTATATCCTTTTAGAAAAATATACCTATAATATTATAGACATATTTTTATATAAATATATACGCCGAGTAACCCCTGATAAATTGATTTAAAACATCGATAGTTTTAAATTCATTGGAACACAAACGTCTCATAGTATATCCAAATATATTATTTTGTTTAAGTCGATCTATTTGTCCCTTTTCGGATTAGATAGATGCAGTGATATATGTTAGTTAGGCTTCATTACGTTTTGAAACACGAAAAGGAAAAAAAATGTTCATTAAGGCACGTAATGTTTGTTGAGTCATTTTCTTTGACGGATATGAAATTCACACACTTTTCTCAAATTGATTTAAATTTATTTTTATTACTTCGTTCCTGTTTGTCATGGTATGATCTTAGCATAAGTTTGGAATCGGCCTGAAAAAAAATAATTTTCAAAATCTGAACGGCAGTTCCTAAACTTGAACGAACAACGGACTAACATAATCAACAGCTTTTTATAATATTTTGGTGCATTGATGTAAATTAAATACTAATTTGTTTTGATAAATGTTAAAGTAATTGATTTGAAAAATGAAAAAAAAAATGTTGAAAGCAAATTCAATCTCCAAAACTTTTTGGTTTCTAAAAAACACTATAAGGCTCAATGCATAGAAGTAAGCTACTTCAAGTGATATATAGTTTTAAAAGACGAAAATATTACATTAAAAAATAACAACATGAAAGCTTAGAAGGTGTTCTATATCGAGAAACAACCGTAAATAACGCTCCTTTTTAATAATTTTATAAATAAAATTATTTTGTAAGGTTCTGAGAAATTTTGAATTTTGGGACATAAATACCTAATCAACTTAAATTAAGAAAATAAATAATTAAATTATTTAAAGAATCGCAAAGAAAACATTACTGGGATTTCTTTTCTCGACTAATTTCATTTATTCGTTGAAACAGAGAACGTTAATAAATTAAAAATAAAATTAAGTAGAATTACCTTATAAAGAACATTTGTTAGACTTATAAAATCCTATATTAAAAGATCCCGATGTCATACTATTTTCAATCACTAAGAGGATTAGCAATTATCAATAAAGAAGAGTTTAAGGACTATTGAATTTGAACGAGTATGGAGTTATCTGGTTCGATTAATTAATAAATAAATATATATATATATATATATATATATATATATATTTATATTTATATTTAATCGTTGGTAAAATGTCCATTCCAATAAATAATTACCCATATATCTCCTGGCACGGACTAAGCAAGGTTTTCCTAAGTGGAAGTTTCCCTCTAGTGGAAGCGTTTTATTAAAAAAATTTCCTCTAAAACTAGGCGATTTTTAGGCGTTTATCGCTAAGGAAAGGTCTCATCCGAGACGTTGGAATTAAGCCATTTATTGGTATATACTGAATATATATTTTATTTTTCTCCGGTTTCTGAAGTTCAGATTTTTATAACATGAGTTTAGCCAAAAAGTTCTATGTTTTCACATCTTTTTACGGCATGTCAAAACAAATTTTGTCCTAATATATCCACAGTTACTTTGAAAAAAAAATAAATTCATGAGTCCCCACACACAACGCACTTCTCTTTGTGATAACGCCGAATCAGGAATAAGCTGAAAACTGAAAGTTAAACACCCTAACATTTTAAATATGATTCAAAATAAAATATTACCTGAATCCGTACCCATACAAACCCACTTGATCTTAACCCCTCCTGAAAATGGCCGATAATTCTCTTATGGGCCTAGAATAGAAAACATTGCGACCTTGTTGAAAATGAATTTAGATTGCTGAAAGGTCCATATTATCTTAGAATTAAATTATTATTAAATGATCTGTACGAAATTGTTTTACTTTTACTAATTAAGAAATTTATATTTGAATTTTAAGATAGGGCACATTATTATTAAAAACTATCAAATATTGAGAGATGTTTTACGATAATATATTTATAAATAAGTATTTATTTACATGAACAGCATGGACTGTTAAATTAATATAAAGAGTATACGTACAGTATCTCATTATCCGGGCCTATATTAATCAAGGTTCCGAGGAGCCAATTTTTTTTATAAGCTGTTTTTAATTTTTATAGCATTTATGTTTTATGTATCATTTTTATTTAAATGAAATGAATACGTAAATGTTTTAACGATTACACAACGGTTAATTATCTATTGCTCTTAGAAATCATGAAATAAAATAATAAATGGAAAAACACGGCAAGCTGGTATCGTATGATGAGATGTATACACTGGATTATGGAGTAACTATTATGGAGTTGGATTGTAACTATTATGGATTATTATGGAGTAACTATTACTCCAATTCATATTCTAAGAACGATATTGTTTTCAAGTCTTTCTAGGAAACTCCCTACTCTGGCCTGTTTGACTACAAAACAAAATATTCTCGGTTGTGATTTAGGGCCGTATTTATGAACGATCCTAAGGAACGCGTTACTAAAGGCTTCCTTAAAATGCACACTATCAATCAATCGATTGATAAGAGTACTTTACCGCTAGGTGTAACTTCCCTTAACCTGACATAAGTGTTAACTTCAGTCTTGTTTACTGTTTTGTTTCGAGTATTTTAAGTAGTTAATGTGGCAATTACAGCTCCAGAACTATAAGAACATGATGATTGGAGTAGAAATCACTCAAAGTCGAATAGTGTGCAAACATTGTTAGGGTAAAAGAACAAACAAATGTATACAATGTTTCATCTAACCGATTTCAAAACAACTTAATGGATGCTTCAGGATAACAATCAAAAATATCTTTATTATAAGATGAAGATGCAAATGAGAGTGAAAAAGTGTGATAAAGAAATGTTAGGTAGTGTAAGTCTCAAACTTTATTTCTCTTGAGGTTAGCTTGGGGGATGAGTCACTGCAATATTCTTCTAATTGAGATGTTTGTGATATACTATTGTATATTTATTATACATTTCTTAAAATTCTTCAAAATATTCTTGGATGGTTTAGTTCCAACCTTCTTCATGAGAAGGAATTGTAAATGTTAGATATTTAAAAAAAAAGATGTGTGTTGGAAATGTGAAATATTAAAGCTTCAGTGTTCTTAATAAGTAAGGTGAAATTTATTTTCAACAACTTCATATTCTTATATGAATTATTAAAAACTGATTGTTTACTTTAGAATGTTATTACTTTTATATTAGCATATTAATTATTGAAAAATCTTAGTGGATGTATATGTGTTTTGACATTTTATAAAGTATTGGTTTATTAGTGTGTATTATGATTCTGTTATTTATTTTTCATTTTTATATAATAATAAATAAAAGTTGTCTATCAATTTATTTCTGTTCTTTTTACATTTCTCTTACCACTCTTCTAAAAACTTGTTATACCAAACTTATCTAATTTCAACAAATTCTATGAAAGCCTTTTATGTAAAATAGGCATAGATAAATAAATAAACTTTAAAAATGTTGAATTGGTACTATTAAAATTACATTTAATCTTCTCAAATTGGATTCAGTCTATATTTCATATCAAGATTTTGTTTTGTCAATGAGTAATTGAGTGAAACTATCTTTACTATCAATAATTAAGATCATATTGCTCATTACAGTACTACTTGCAAAAGAAAAAAATGAATTCACTTAATATTCTTTCAGATGTTTATATCACCAACTAATCAAATATTTACAATTACAGCTCTAATACTGGCTACTGAAACATAATTAATGTTAGAAGTGTAAAAATGGAAAAGATTCAAATGCATCTGCATCAAAATGATTGTAATTAAAGTTGTACACTTAAGTAATACTATCAATATACTAAATAAGTATGCATTCATTGAAAATAATACATCTTTTGTTTTGATTTTGCTTATATGAAGAAATTATCTGTCTCTCATTGTGCCTAGTAATAAGAATGGCTACATATGAAAAAAAATGATAAATATATAAAGGAGAAAAAAAGAAAAATATTTCACCAAGATTAAAATTTTTATTTCCCTTAAAAAGTCCAATAATATTTCACCGTCTTTGCTGTTTATACCTCATATAAATAAAGTAAGAATTCCAAAAAGTCGTTTTGTTCTTAGTAAATGGTTCTTTTTAATAAGTATTTATTTCCTGATATTTGTTTTCTGTTTTTATTTCTATTATTAAAAAGTTAAGGAGAAGCTAAAGGTAGCTAATCACCTACCTTAGCACTAAGGAAGGAAAACAGATCAAATTTGTAGGAACACGTTAGGATCTAAGGCGTCCTTAAGATAAGAAATCGTAAAGGAACGTTAATATAATGAAAATTGTGATGGTTAGTGCATTTTAAGGAAGCCTTTAGTAACGCGTTCCTTAGGATCGTTCATAAATACGGCCCTTAGTCTCCATGTAAATACTAACTAGTAAAATGTCGCCAAAAAAGCCAACCTGTTGTTTTAACACTTGAACAGAAATTAACCATTATAAACCGAGTAGAAAAAGGTGAAAGTGTTCAAACATTGTCCGCTGAATTAGGAATCGGCGAGCAAATTATTCGTGACATTTTGAAGAAGAAAAAAGACGTCGTCGGCCCAAACATAGTTTCCTCAGAAAACCATGAAGAACTCTACATAAAGACGTATATGAAGCTGTCTATGAGTGGTTCATGCAAAACGCGCTGAAGGAGTTCATTTGTTACTTTTGTTCGTTTGTTGTTTGTTAAAACGTTCGTTTGTTGATAAAAGTGATTTTCTTCAGATTTATTGTTTAATTAATCTTTTTTTCTATAACATTAAGTCAATAAAACGTTGTAATTCGATTATCCGTGGACCCCCATATCCATCATTACCCCAGATAAAGGGGTTTCAACTGTATATAGTGAACCGAATAATGTTAAATTAAGATTTGATTGAATGTTTCACTGTTAAAATTTTGACTAATTAAGAAATTTACCTAATAGATAACATTTTAAGATAGGGCACATTATTATCAAATTCTATCGAATATTGAGAGATGTTTCACGAAAATATATTGATAAATAAGTATTTATTTGCATGAACTGTTAAATTAATATAAAGAGGATAGATATAGTGAACTGAATAATGTTAAATTAAGATTTGATTGAATATTTCCCCGTTAAAATTTTGACTAATCAAGAAATTTATCTAAAATATAACATTTTAATATAGGGCACATTATTATCAAAACATATCAAATATTGAGAGGTGTTTCACTAAAATATATTGATAAATAAGTATTTATTTGCATGAACTGTTAAATCAATGTAAAGAGTATATATATATATATATATATATAGTGAACCGATTAATATTTAATTGGGATTTCATTGAATGTTTCACTGTTAAAATTTTGACTAATTATGAAATTTACCTAAAAGATTAAATTCTATGATAGGGCACATTATTATCAAAACCTATCAAATATTGAGAGGTGTTTCACGAAAATATATTGATAAATAAGTATTTATTTGCATGAACTGTTAAATTAATATAAAGAGTATATATATATAGTGAACTGAATAATGTTAAATTAAGATTTGATTGAATATTTCCACGTTAAAATTTTGACTAATTAAGAATTTTACCTAAAAGATTAAATTCTGTGATAGGGCACATTATTATCAAAACCTATCAAATATTGAGAGGTGTTTCACGAAAATATATTGATAAATAAGTATTTATTTGCATGAACTGTTAAATTAATATAAAGAGGATATATATAGTGAACTGAATAATGTTAAATTAAGATTTGATTGAATATTTCCACGTTAAAATTTTGACTAATTAAGAATTTTACCTAAAAGATTAAATTCTGTGATAGGGCACATTATTATCAAAACCTATCAAATATTGAGAGGTGTTTCACGAAAATATATTGATAAATAAGTATTTATTTGCATGAACTGTTAAATTAATGTAAAGAGTATATATATGGCGAACCGAGTAATGTTAAATTAAGATTTCATTGAAAGATCATTCAATATTTCACTGTCCTTTCATTCTATTTTCACAGTGTGTTAATTAATTTTTAACAAATGAATAGGGAGCAAATTAAACAAATTGATGTTCCAAATTAAAAAAAGTGGGAAAATAAATTAAACACTCATTAACGCTAGTAAAGGAGTAATTCAGTGAGGTATTTTATTATTAACTCGAAATTTTAGGAATCACTTTACAAATTTATTATTAGAAGGATATATTCACGAAAAAAATAAATAAATAAATAAAAAAGTCAGACACATGTTGAATATTTTAAGATATGGCAAACACTTTTACAGATTTAATTGTCTTAATTAATTAGACTCATTAAATATTCATGAAGCTAGAAAATTGAGTATAATTAATTTTATACGGATTGATCAAGTAAATTTATAAGATAAGTACTAATTATAAATGTATCTTTTTTCCCGTAAACACCGATTCGGACATTAATGCTTATTTGTACGTAATTATTTCAATATTATATTTAAATTCAAACTTTTTAATGGAAATATCAAAACTTCGAGTTTATATAGGGATTAAATAGTTGACTTTGTGGAGATAATACACACAACTTTACGCTTCAATAGAAAAGTTACTTTTATACCCTTTGTATGTTTTTAAGTATAAACCTACACATAGTTTATGGTCCGTGGTAGCAATGAGTGTTAAGGAGTTTGAATCCAGGCTAGGTGTGTTAAATCTTTTTAATCGTGGTCCAAGTCTCGATCATTGTTTATAATATTAATATAACAAGAAAATTATTTTTTATCCGGTTGCATTGGTCTTTTGAAAATTTCAAAAAATCATCTCAAACTTGGTCTTCTTCCGATAAACCTTGTGGAATAAAAGAGCGTTTATATGGTCGGCTTATAGCTTACGGCAACTAAGAAAAATACATTAATAAAATATTTATTTTAAAAGTAATTATCAAATATTTAATTTGGTTTTCTTATGTGTTTTTTTGTTATCAATAAACTATTAAAAATTATTTTTTACTCCTGAACATCGATATAAATTATCCTTTTAAATTAATTAAATAAGTAAAACTTTAATTTGAAATTCTTAGGTAAAATTGAATTAGATTGCTGAAAAGTTTACCATCAAAATTTTTATACTGAACAGAATATATGTTAATGTATTGAATGCATATCAATAAAGTTATGAATCTATATGTTGTTCAGTCAAATTTTTTTTTTTTTTTTTTAAATTAAAAAGTCAGCGATTTTCTAAATTTTGACATACTATTCATTTAACTTAATTTAAAAATAAAACAGTCGATCTGCCGTATATAAAAAATAATATATAAAAATAAATTATTATTCTCATTGAAATGGTTCGATTTATAGTATGTTTTAATTTTTTAACCAACTTATTGTGTTATAAATACATTAAAATTAATTTTGAATCATTAAGTTAAATTTAAAAATGTAATTAAAGTTTTCTTCACATTATAGGTCAAATACTCGTATCTAAAAAATAGTATATTAATTAATTTTCTCTTGAATCGTGGAATTAAAAATTTATATAAATAAACGCTTTAATAAAGTAACCTGGAACTCAATTTACTAACATAAAATTCAAAACTTCAGCTTACTCAGAAGTAGTACTAAAAATAGAAAAAAATAATATTTTGAAGCTGTAAACGATTTTTAAAAGATTTTGTATAAATTAAAGGACGTTAATTCCAAAAGTAAGCGATTTGATTCTATGTGAAGAAAAATTAAATTAAAAATGTAATAAACCGAAGAGGTACCTAATATCTATCATTAAATTATTGTAAGTACCTTATAAGTATCATTTAATAATAATTTACATTACTTTAGGCATTATAAGATATCTAATTGAAATTACAAATGAATTAAAAGTATATTGAATAGATGTTCAAGTGAATTTTTAAAGTTAAACCTTGTCTGTATGCATATAACATTTATTTTTTTATTATGTCATTAAACGGAATAAACAGAATAAAAACAATTGTTAACAAATGGTTCTACAGCTTTGTAAACAACGCGCGATGTAGAAATTTTAAAAATGTATTGTAAGCCATGTTTTACAGTGAGAATTAAAAGTGAAACATACTTTCTGTTAGGACACATTATGGCTTTTCAATGTTTACATTTTAAATATCGAACGATAAAAAAGTGTTTGTGAAAATGCTATATGTAGGTACCTACATAAAACAAAAATTCCTAATTCAAAGCTTGTTCCCAGTTCAAATTAACATATGTTTTGCATTTTTTACATGTAAAATTTTCTTATTTGATTTGGGATTTAAAAATTATTAATGAAATGCTTGCAGGATGCGCTTTAATATGCTTCATTTTATTTTCCTAAATTCCGCCCCTTTTATGTATATAAGATAAATATTATAAATCGAATTTGGAAAGTAAAAAAAATATTCATTTGTTTTGGTCGTTCAATACAAAACGTTACTTGATCAATCTCATTAGAACTATGCATTTCATAGCTATCAACTAAAAATTTACTCATAGTATACAAATAAAAAAAAATAAAAAAATTAGCTATCCTCTTATATACTTTTAAATACATGTTTCTATACAAATTATAATATGTATATTTAAATTATAATAACTTTTTTGAACTTGTATTTTTTTTTTGTTTTATATTGGTTCAGAAGCATATAACCGTCAACCATCTTAGGTCTTATACCATATTTGCCTTTACAAAACTTAGCGAAAAAATAGGAATATTAAAATTTGATTTTGGTTTTTTTAATTAGTGTTAAATATACATTTTTATTTTATTTTAGAGGAATAAAGCTAACTTCCTGAATCTTGCATATATAAATTAAAACGAAATACTGATTAACAATAACGAATGAATATTTACAACATTGATTACATAAAAAGATCCAAAACGTTATTTGTAGCGTTCAAAAACATCGAGAATTGTGATTGTATGCTGGAATCATAACAAGCTATATACCGATAATATATTCAAAGAATGAATAAATATATCTAATAATTGAATGGAACTGCATTTGAAAAAAAGATTTTTTTAAAAATTCGATGCTGTTTTTATGAAGTTACAAAAATGAAAATATAAAAAATTCAAAAGTTTCGTAGATTGAAATACTGTGTTAAAAAAAAAAAAAAATACAAAATGAATTGATGAAATAAAAAATGCTTTAATATACAAATTACTTTGCCAAAATTAACTTTATTTTTGGGGCAAGAACTTTCTTTTTAATATATTATGTAAATGTTAATTTTTATATATAAAACAGAGTATTTTGTTAACTAAAAACTCATTGATTAAATATTTAAAACATATCAGTAATCTGAAAACTTGGTATAGTAATATTTTTTCCAGACTACTGAACTTAGGCACTCAGAACTATTAAACCTCAGTTTATAAATACTTATATGGGAGGAAACTTCAAATATAATCTTTAGTATGAATAAAAGCAAAAATATTTAAATAGTGAATGATATCTTATTAGTTTCAAACGTTGCATATAATTTATATCTGTAATTTATTTGTGGTTAATTATTCACCTGAGAAACATATAAAAGGGGATCTGTATATTTAAAAGAAAACACACATAATATATAAATACAATAATATGTATGTACCTATGAATGGTAATTAATTAAAAACTCATTCAATGAATTCAAATTATTATAATGAAAAGGTGCTAGAATACCAAAATTATAATTTATTTATAATGAATCGGATTATTTATAAAAAGAAAAAAATAATATCCTATTTTTGTCACGTATAAATCCAATTTGTTAATCCACTTGAAGTTGGCGAGATTTCCACATTTTAGACACTTGAATAAATATATTGTAATCGCACTTTACCGCATGTTGAATGTTAATTTTAATTGTTTAAAAAAAAATGAATAAAAAATTGTAGCACTACGTTTCGAGAAAAAAACGAAAGCGAGAAAACAAAAAGCGGATAAACGCTTTTATTGAGATAAGTAACCCATCCGTTAGTCGAAGCTCTGCAGCTTAACACACATCGTTGAATCCAATTTTCAAGAGAGAAACTGTATGCGATCCGATGTGTATCCGTCGAAATCCATCCAAAAATTTTTCCAGTTCGGATCATATGGTACTTGTAAAGGTTGTCTGTCTGCTCTCTTGTAAAAAAAATAAATAAATAAACAAACAATGGATCCAAATTGATTATTAATGAACGATGCGTACGGATCCCTGCGGCTGAAATCATAACATTAATCATGTATAATGCAAAAAAAAAAAAAAATAATAATAATAATAATAATCGTCACATTTTGTGATAAATTAAAACATAATCATATCATAATATATGTAGAAATAATTAATTTATGAATTACTTATGGTGATAACAATGATTTGTATATCGATCCTTTTAAATATAATTTATATCAGCTAATATATAATATCGTTATAATATAATTTTAGATTCTTTTTATATACTTAAAATCTGTGCAATTATTCAGTCTGTATAATAAATAACAAAGCTGCTAGGTGACAGTACGAAATAAACAAGCCGGCCGGAATCGGATGTAGGCTTTCGAGACTGTAATTTTGGCATCCCTGTCGAAAGGTGGTTAGTTTCCGGTTTCTATTAATAAAATTTTATTCTCTTAATAAATTTAATGATATAATTAATTTAATTTTTTATTGTTAAAGTATATGAAGGATTAATTAAGTTAATAATAATAAACTAGTTAATTTTTTATTAGATTAATAAGAATTTTTTAATGTATTAATTAAAATTAAAAAGTATTAATTTTGTTTATTGGGATTTTTTTTTTTTTTATTATACTTAAGACTTTGGATTTTAATAATTCATTAATATATTAAATTAATATTTTAAAAAATTGACATTGTTTATAACTTGTGAAAAATAGGCTTGATGATACATCGGTGAGAGTTATCGATTAGTAACTTACCGAGGGGGCCGGATCCGATGAGGCTGAGGTTGTTGAGCATGGCTGGGATGGGAGTGGCTGGCTTCACGTGGGCCCGCTCGCCGCCCTCCCACCTCATGCGCATGCGCCCACACTCGCACCCCATTGGCCGGTGGGCGTGTCCCATCCCCACCCTTCATTCAATATTCTCCATGTAAATTTCTATTGAAACTGTTTAAGAGTCTAGCCCTCTCTCCCCTTAATGTCCTCTCTCTTTATTATTATATTCTTGAGATTGCTTCATGGCCAAGAATCGCCTCAGGAAACAAATTTAGCCGTTTCTGGTTCCTTATGGCACATCCCCCCCCTCCTCCCACTACCCCCCTCTCTACCTTACTCTGTGCCTCTTCAAGAGAAGGGATCAAAGTAATATGATAGAATGAAATGTTTAATACTGCCATCGTCGTTTGAAGTGATGCAGAAGAAACTTGATTGCATTTTTTAAATGAGCGTGGGGATATGAAGTCTTTGGTCTTAGTCTGCCTTAGCTGAAGAGGAATAGATCAAAAGCGGGCAAGTTGGCTATAGTCAAGAAAAGTATTACTTATAGTTCTTAAAGAAAAACTGTAGCTACTGCCGCTTTGATTGATTATCTATATATATTTTCAATTTTTTACGTTATCTCTTAAAATACATGTTAATATATGGGATTCCAACACCTTATATCGTCTCTGGGAGGTGAGGACATCAATCAATTATTACTAGAGACAAATACTTTATTGATAAGTAGTTCCATTTTTGGTCTTCTTTTCTGTTTTATTTTTTTTTAACTTATCACTACTGTCATTAGGGGTTGGAAAACAATTTTTGGATCTTTTCCAGAAACAAATAATTATTAGATAAATTACATCACAAAAATTAGTTGCTATACAGATTATGGTGGATAATGCCCTAGGAGTCAAGAATTATGCTCTCGGCCAAGATTCCTGTATCACCTATAGCGACCCCTAGGTCTTCTAAGAAGCAGTATGTAGATCTCGGAATTGATCCCCGAGACCCGAATCAGAGGCCTCTCTCGGTGAAATCTCTTTCTCCGAAGGTTCCACGGAATTTTATTTTAAGAAAGGGATACATTTTTCGTAGATCTCTTTTTTTTCCCTTTCAACTGCACCCGCCTGATCGAGGTCATTGCCCTCATATCTTACCGTCGGATCAAGGATCAGTGCTGTCCTTCCTGTCCTGGGGAAGGCTACAATATCAGCATATCTTACTGATCCTTCGGAGTCAATGCAGTAGACCTCGTCGATTGATAAAAAGGGTTATCTTTGATAATTTTTTAACTCCTTAAATGAATAATGGATCGTTTTTAAACATTTTATAGAAACTTAATACTTAAATATGCACTAATATTTTAAATCAGGTCCTTTATGACGCAAATATTTAAAAAATAAAAAAGTGCGCCCTTCCCCTCCTCAGAACATTTCTGGATCCGCTACTGCAGAAGTCCTGATACAGCCTTATCTGCATTCCTTCCTTTGTAAGCTCACACATAAAACAGTACAACAAAAACCTATTACTATTTCTATATGAAATATGCTATCCTTACTCATTTTTTAAATCCTCATATTGAAAATAAATTTTATTAAAGCATTTAATAGGAATTTAAAACGCCACTAATATTTTATAGGTACTTATAGGTTATGGGCACGCTATTTACTTTTAACGTTTGAAAATGAAATAACATAATAACTTTAATGAACATATGTTTATTTTAATTTGATATAATTTCGTAATTCTTTAATATCATATAAAATGATCTTCACCCGGTTTCTGTTACGTCCTCCAAATAAACTCACCTAAATATGATGCTAGGAAGCCCCATTTAGCCGATCCTCACAATCTTTCAATTTTTTGAGTGTGTGCTCGAGATGTAGGGGTCGACAAAATGTTACCTATGATTAACTGTTCAATGTTTGAATCCTCTTCCGTACAGATTCATTTGTCCTATCCAACAGTCAGACATAATTTTACTATCCGGATGTATCCTTTTCAATCATTTCAATAAACAACAAAATTCAATTGAATAAATCATTAATAAGTCGTATGATTTTTATAACCTATTAAAAGTAACTGTCACTTTTAAACGTTAGAAGTTAGAAGTAAATGGCGTGCCCATAACCGATAAGAACCATTTTATGTAATACATTTTTAAACTTAGGTCATCCATTACTCATGAAAAGTAAAAAAAAAAAAAATGCCGTCTCACTCATGAAATTTCTGGATCTGCTACTGACTAGGTACTACTTGTATGGTAGGGTTATTTTTAGTATTTTGTTGACTCCTCCCCAATATTCAACCAAAAATTTAACAGAATTCATTTAATTTGAAAACTGAAAATTTAAATAAAAAATGTAACATACATTCATAATGTTTTATTCTCCAACGTTTTGGGCATCTGACCCATCTTCAAGGAATTATCTGGAGTTGAATTATTGAATATTCTACAACCATCTACTTTGTCAATAATCACTTACACTATAAACATATGTCACGGTTAAAAATAATAATTTTAAAACATTTGGTACTTACTTCATTGAAGTATACTCAAGATGTAAGATGTATAATATACTGTGGGAAAAATTTAGTACATTATGTCATAGGAGCTTGAGGAGAAAAAAATGTGCAGTTCTAAAAAGTAACTTCTATTTCATTTAACTGAATAGAAATAAATTTTTCCGTGAAAATAAAATGGTATTTCTTAAGAAACCAAACTGAGAAATTAAAAATGTATACTCAAATAAAAAATATGTGGATATTGTACGGATGGGATTTTAGTACATACTTTACATTAATTTTTATACTTTCATTGTTATATTTAAAGTTAAATTAATATTCGTAAAGGTTATTCATACATTGAAAATCAGTAGGTTTTATATATATAATTATAATCAGGTATATTTTTTCGAGTATGCCCTAATATATAATAAAATTTATTAAACATTCCCCATTATTAAAATATCATTCATAGAATTGAGCAAGGACATATTAAAAGAAAATTTTTAACATTCGTACAATTATTTACGATTATTATTAATAAGAAAATAATAAGTTTATATTATTATATGAACAATAACAAAGCTTTGTACCTGGAATCATTTTGTATTTTGTTCGTAAGAGTTTTCCAAATTCAATGCACACTCCCCCTTCCGACGGTAAGCCTAATACAAGTTTGAAGAGGGATCGAAAGTGCTTAACTTAAATTGATATCTATTCTCATCCAATAAAACCTGCTCCATGGCTATGGAATTTTGAATTGGCTTTTTGATCATTTGTTTATTTTCATTTAAAACAATAAGATAAGCTATCGAAATGGTTTATTAATATGTGCATATGGTAATATTTTAATGTAATAAATTATTACTCTATAAAAATAAAATAGAATCAATTTTCGTGGTACGAAATAATCTATATAAATAAAGATGAAATTCTGTTTGTTTATTTGTGTGTTCTTTATAGAAAACCATACCTTTTGTCCTAAATTCTCCAAATTTCGCTCAGTGGTTCTTTCATACCAGGTGCGAACACCTGTCCATAAAATTGCATAACTACAGCCGATCTCTGGTTATATTCTTTATAGTTATAAAAATTGTTATGATCTCGCTTTACATTATTTTTTTGGCATCCCCATGTTTTCTCATGGTCAGCTTTACGTTGCTTGCTCTAGAGTAGGTTCACCTAAAAACCTATTTATATATCTGCTCCAGAGGGTAAAACTAAAAATATAGTATATCCTAAAGGTTTAGAATAATAATATATTAGTGCTATTTTTGTTGTATTTTTTGTTTTTAGAATTGTTCCTATTGTTTCCCGAAATCCCCCGGGTCAAACTGGGATATCAAGCTAGTTTTAAATAAAATTTTAAAAGTTTAAAATTAAAAATAGAACAGAAAAATTCTGTATTTATGTACAAAAACATTTTACAGGGGTATGGTGGGTATAAACTAAAATAATTTCTCACATTATTATAAAATCTTAACTATAAAATAAAATTGAAAAAAAAAATGAGATAAATAAATAATAAACAATAATAATCTTAATAACATTAACAAAAAAAATAAATAAAAAATAAAATAAAATAACTCTATAATTTCATTGACAGAATGATTCGTATATGATGTAATATATGTATATTATAATTTTTGCTAATATTATAATTTAAATATGTACATTATGTAAAATGCTTTTACATTATGTATTATTTACTTTACATTATGTAAATTAAAAATACATTTATTATGTTATAATGGGAGCACGGTATATTTGATGTAACATGGAGTGATGTAATTTAATTCTGTTACTCGATAAAAATGATACTGTTTCACATATGTACATGACCTTAATGGTTTTTTTTAAATTGAAATAATTATGATTTTAAGGTAAAGATTAAATGATATTACCGTTTCTTCATTTTTAAATTAATTTTATTTAAATAATTTATTGCCTAAGGTATCTATCACTGTATCTTGGTTCAAAAAGGCTCCAAAGGGACATTTTTTTGTGCTTCTGATTTTATTTTATTTTATTTTTTAATAAAATAATTTGTACATTTAGTTACATCACTATCTATCTCATTTTTACTAATTGTGCATTTAACGGCATTTTAACCCTATTTAAAGAATGATCATACTACAATATAAGATAAATATTTTTTTCCTTAGAAATTTTCATATATTAAACCAATTATATTTTTAGAAATGAGGCTAGAATTGGTTTTCATTAACGATTAAAAAAAAAAAATATTAACATACTTCATTAATGCCCTAATGTTGGGCTAATGAGAAAAGGGAATTTCTTTTAAGTTTTAAAAAATTAATATGTCATTTTAGTTAATTTTTATTTAAATTATTATAAACAACTTATCATACGTACTAATATCTTTAGACGTGAATATCTCATAAACAAAGCGTTGCAGGGCATAGCATACCTTCACAAAAAAAAACTTTTTTCTTCTTTTTTTTAATGGTCCAAAATTAATATTTTCGGTTAGGAACTTAACCCTGAAACACTTTAAATTCTTAAGTGTAAGAAGTCTTCCGGGTGTAATATAATTTATTTTCATGCGAATTTTATTATTAGGTGCTTGAAATACTAAAAACAACTTAAAACTCGTTGGTTTATATATATAATTAATTAATTATATATATATATAATTAACTTATGTTTTCAGGCAATTAAAATACATATTATTGTATTAATTACATTCACACTTTTTTAAATGATTAAGACATTAATATGTGTGCATGAAAAAATATTGGGAGAACTTCATAAAACATCCTCTGTAGCTTTTATCGGTTACAGAAACATTTCAATTTAACATTCTATTTTAAATGATAAATATTTCTTTTTTAGGGTGGAGGATTCATTGACACTAACTATAATTTTCGTATAAAATTATATTTAAATGCTGGATTCAGGGCGAGTATCTCTGAGATAACTCTTCGTACTGTAATGGATCGATACAGTTTAACTTAAGTTGGATACACTCTCCCCTTCATTCATGGTGGCATCTTGGGTTTTCTTTCTAAAATAAAAGTTGGTTTTGTTATTAAAAAGTATTTTCTCGGATGTGAATCAGTTGATGTCGTTTGATTAATTAATTATTGGTTGATTTTGATTATGTTGTTACTCCCTTCATCAACAAACGAAAATCATAATTCAATAAAAACATTATACAATAGACACATCATTACAATTAAATTAGATTAATAATAATGAATAAGTTAGCAATTATTCATACCTTTGTGATCTTTTTAATTTTCATTCATTTGAATTCATAAATAATGTTTTATCATCAATTCTTTATCATAGCTGTTTCTTTAATTTAAATTAATTCCTATTGATGTACTTATATTATTATTTTCACTTTATATACTTATGTATTTATTATTTCGTATATAGCTTTAGAATTCTAGGGTATGTATATACTATTTATATGCTGCCTTTAGAACATAATAATAATAAATACCAAATGCCATTATGTGGCTTGTATGTTTTTTTTTTTTTTTTTTTTTTTTTTTTTTAAAATTAGAAATAACATCACTTAATAATTTATATAATGATAATATTGTTGTTTGTTTGTTTAACGTCACTTTATGCCACTAAGGCTATTGTATATTAATAAATACTAATTATTGTATTTTAATATATATGATATTGTACTGGAAAAGCTTAAAACGTAAAACCATTAATACGTAGATTCATAATCAGGATTTTCAGTTATAATTTTTTTTTTATTTTGGAAAACCAACGTTTCGATCCAAATTGTGGATCTTCATCAGGTCTAAAAGAAGACAAATATATGAGTAAATATGCTAGAAGATGACAATTAAATGAATACTTTACAAAACTGATAATTATATAAAATATGGTAAGCATTATACATAAATATTTAAATAAATTCATGTATAATGCATATATACTTGCATGTATGATTTATGTATAATGCTTAACAGTTTTTATATAATTATCACTTATTTAAAGTATTCATTAAATTGTCATCTTCTATCATAGCTACTCATATATTTTTCTTCTTTTAGCCCTGATGAAGATCCGCAAGTTGAATGGAAACGTTGGCTTTTCAAAATAACAATATTCTCCTATATATATATATATATATATATATATATATATATATATATATATATATAATTTTCTCTTGCATAGTACGCCCTATGCAAGAGGAGTTAATTGAATAATTGTGCGTACTCCATGAAAAACTACATATTATACGCATAAAATGTACAGTTCAAATTTTCAAAATTCAATTTCAGTTCAAAATTAAATATTTACCATGATAGATACATAAATAAAAATAAAGAAAGAGGAACAAAATAAAGTACATAAAAAAGAACAAAATTACCTAAATAAATAATAAAAACTTAATAAATCAATAAATAGACAATAATTAACATATCCTAATATCATCTACTAATACAAATATATCCTAAATAATTCTTAAAGTGGAATACCTAGAAATAAATAAAATGATCTTGTAAAATTAAAAGTAAAACTAATATATAAAAAACATAAATTAATGTAATTTTTAGATATTTAGTTTATTAATTAATATATAATAATAAAATATAATAATTAGATAGTTAATTAAAGTGTGTAATATTTACAGTGAAAGTCATAATTACAATAATAAATTATATTTACAAATAAGATGCAATAAGAGTTGAACCTAATGGGTGTTAATCCACTATTCGGTTTTATCGGTTTTGGTTATATTGTACGTGGTTCGTTTCTAAGTCTGTTCTGGATATGAGGGTCATCAGTTCCTTTTTGTATTTTATTTGTATATATTATTATCTATTTTATGCGTTTGTTATTTATTATATATTATTATTTATTTGTGTGTGTATATATATATATATATATATATGTATATATTTTTATTTTTTTTTAATTTTATTTATTTATTTTTTTATTTTTTTTTTTTCTTTTTCGGTTGGCGCATTAGGCCTAATGAGACCTTTGGCGCCACCTAATGAGACCAAACCTCACGTTGCTGCAAGCCATGGTCACCATGGTACAGCGGCAGACTGCCCATAGCTCCATAACCAATCCCATTGGGGCCAATTTGGCAGTGTCCTTCCCACCGATGGCGTCAGCTCTCTCGGGATCAAGGACAGTGACAAACTGGTCTAGGTCCAAAGATTATGGTAGCTCAGAGTCAGCAGGCCCCGAGGACCTATATTTCTTTCCCTGAAGCATACCGTCCCTGAACCAAACCTCCGGGCGGTTACTGACATCCTAGAAAACCACACCACGATTCTCGATGAGATACACGGGGAAGGTTCATCACTCCTACGCCCGGTCGGTGTGAGTCGCCTCCAGTAGGCTGACGGTCCTCACATACCCGGGGGTGGGGGTAGACTTGGACTGCGTGGCGTTCATTGGTGGGCGGTCACCCGAATGAAGCGGTCACCCATCCAAGTACTAACCACGATGGACGTTGCTTAACTTTGATTATCTATTGCAAGCGCCCTTGTCCACTCGGCCATCCCGGCCCCTATATATATATATATATATATATATATAATTTTCTCTTGCATAGTACGCCCTATGCAAGAGGAGTTAATTGAATAATTGTGCGTACTCCATGAAAAACTACATATTATACGCATAAAATGTACAGTTCAAATTTTCAAAATTCAATTTCAGTTCAAAATTAAATATTTACCATGATAGATACATAAATGAAAATAAAGAAAGAGGAACAAAATAAAGTACATAAAAAAGAACAAAATTACCTAAATAAATAATAAAAACTTAATAAATCAATAAATAGACAATAATTAACATATCCTAATATCATCTACTAATACAAATATATCCTAAATAATTCTTAAAGTGGAATACCTAGAAATAAATAAAATGATCTTGTAAAATTAAAAGTAAAACTAATATATAAAAAACATAAATTAATGTAATTTTTAGATATTTAGTTTATTAATTAATATATAATAATAAAATATAATAATTAGATAGTTAATTAAAGTGTGTAATATTTACAGTGAAAGTCATAATTACAATAATAAATTATATTTACAAATAAGATGCAATAAGAGTTGAACCTAATGGGTGTTAATCCACTATTCGGTTTTATCGGTTTTGGTTATATTGTACGTGGTTCGTTTCTAAGTCTGTTCTGGATATGAGGGTCATCAGTTCCTTTTTGTATTTTATTTGTATATATCATTATTTATTTTATACGTTTATTATTTATATATATATATATATATATATATATATATGACCACGCAATGATTTTAAATTTACTGGAGCCGAGAAAATATTAAATCGTCACATGACAATATTACCTTATAATTTAAGTTTGTTGTAAGTTCGTTTGCAAATTATATATTATTTTTCTCTGCTTCCTAAGCGAAATATTAATTTACCAAATGACATTAGAAAATCCCTGGTTAGATGAAATGTACACGTCTAGTTGTATTAGGTGAAATAGATTACTAGCCTAGTACTAATAGAACATTCGTAGATCCAGCGACTCCATGTTAGCAGTTAGTACTTGTGTACTATCACATCCGAACCCAGATTCACTGATCTTGACCTCTTGTAGTTAAGTTTTGTTCATACTGTTGAACACAAAACCTTATGTCCTCGTTAGTTGTACATATATATATATATATATATATATATATATATATATATATATATATATATATATATATATATATATATATATATATATGCATGTTTAATAATTATACTTAATTATTAAAATACGTAAATAAAAATAAAAAATGAAGAACTACAGTAGGTAGTATAGACTTAGGACACCTACTTTAAAATTACATTATTTTCAATTGATCTATTTCCTTACAGTAAAATATGATGTGGTGCAAGGGTCACACATTTTTTTCTTTTACCAAACTAACTATAATTTCACAGATTAAAACTGAATTTAGGTCAATTAATAAACATTAGGGATATTACTTTTGCTATATATATAGTATAATATAGTTCAATATTTAATTATATTATAAACTAGCTGTATGTCCCGGTTTCTCCCGGGGAATTTCATTTTTCTAATGAAACGGTCGATTTAGGAAAAAAAGCGATTGTAAAGCGTGATCATTACGATTTTTATTAGGATAAACCATTAGGAACCACTGAGCGAAATTTGGAGAATTTAGGATAAACGGTATGGATTTCTATAAAGAACAAACAGAAATATTGCCCTGCAGACAGTTTTTCGCGATTCTGCCTGTCTAAGCCTCTGTTGTTCAATCCTATTTTGATGTTCGTCGAGAGTTTCAGCTGCTCGTATTTGACGTTGTTTTTTAGCTTTTGAGCTCACTACTCCTATTGAAACTCGCTTCTTAGGAGGCATTTATAAAAACTAAATTCACCATACATGTAAATAAACGTATTGTAATGTAAAAAAAAAAACTTATGGTTTAAAAATCCCAGAACTCGACACCTACCAAGGAACGGTCTTACCGGGCCTTGTTGGCCTCTTCAAAATCTATAAAATTATTTTTTAGGCCGTTATTTCGACTCAGAAGGTCGATTAAAAAAAAAAAAACCTGGAAAACGAGGTCATGACGAATTTTTTAACAATAAAGAATAGACCTAGAGATTGGCTGAAGTTATGCAATTTTAATATGGACAGGTGTTCGCACCTGGTATCAAAGAACCACTGAGCGAAATTTGAAGAATTTAGGACAAACGGTATGGATTTCTATAAGGAACAAACAAACAAACAGAATTTCAACTTTATTTATATAGATATATTAATGTACATTTATGATTATTTGAACTTCCATGAAAATATTTATGACATTTTATTTGTTAAATGTTAATCATTTTAAAGGTGAGAAATAGTCAGCTGTTATTCTTTATGATAGGTTGATTTATAGTAAGGATTTTCAGTTGAAAAATTCATTATTTTCTGGGCTCCATTAAATTTAAAATCATTGCGTGGTCAATTTTACCTATAATTCTTCGAAGAATATATATATAGGAAAATATTCGTTCCATATTTATTTTTTTTTTTTTTTATAATTTACTAGCAGACCCGGCCACGCGTTGCTGTGGCTCAGTAATTATATTCTAATATTTTTAAACAAATACAGTAATACCAATATTCATTGATAAAAATGAAAACCTTTCAGCTAATCAAAATCCAACGTGATTGAGAATAGAGCATTCATTACACCATTTAAAAGTATTTGATAAAGAATATAGGAAAGTTAAAGTTTTTATTTTTTACATCTCATATTTCAATGTAGTTTGATTAAAAAGGAGCTGATTGTGTTTACGACTCACAGAGCTGCCAACTCTATCGCCCTTTTTTTATGGATCGGTATAAACTAACTCGAAATGACTATATTTTTCCACTAATTTTAAAAAGGATGACTGAAGTAAGGTTTGGTAACCTCAGCCATTGATCTATTGATTATTGGCCTAACACTACTTCAACTTGGTATTGTTAGTTTAACAACGGGTTTAATTTTGCTCAGGGTCATGCCAATCTTGGTTAACGCGTCATATATGTCCTTTTGATAGGCGTTTTTCTCAATTTCTTTGAGACCTCGATTTCCCAACCCTTCGGCTAATAAGTGTTCGGTAGGAGGGTGGTGTGTTGAAGCTTTTAATTTAGCAATATATTTGAGTGATAAGAAATCTCTTCTTAAAGAAGTTTTTACATAATACAATTAAGAATTTTTATTTATTCAAGTACTAATTTGTTCAAATGTTTTGGGTTAACCTGTTTTTTTTTTTTTTTTTTTTAACACAAACCAAAGATTTGATGGTTTCCACACACGTGAGCAGGCGATACCCATTTCCTAAGTGAGTTATGCCATTGCCCAAGGGAAAAACACGGATTTTCAAAGTCCAAGTGGACATTGTTTGCCCTTGGGATTTGTTTATGGTCATGGCAAAAGCCAAACGAATAGGATATTGAAGCCTTTTAAATTTTATTAAAAATTCTGTCGGTTCCAGAGGAATAGGTAGCAACAGGACGATATCTCCTGTAAACCTTCCAGGCAACATTTTTCCTTCAATAACATTTCCTGTGATCCTTTTAATGACCAAATGTGTACCGTTGCACAATTGAGGTGGATTTAAGTTACGAAGAAGAATGATCGGTGAGCCAATCTTCAACTGGAGATTGTTTGGGTGTATATCCAGGGAATTAAAAAATTCAGTTTGGAAATTTACGGCTTCGTTTACATCTAGAACATTGTCAATTGATTTTGGAAGTTTATTTCATCGAAATCAACATTTTTTGCTGCCAAAATAGCACGACTACCCAGCCAATTATAGTCCAAATAATTGTTCAAAATATCAGGAAAGACACTTTATATTTCGTATACTGTTCATTTTTCGTCTCTACAACAGTTCAGAAATTTTCTGGTAATTTGATAAATTTTGAATTTCGATGCAGCTCTATTTCACTGTTTCCAATATAGAGCAATTGTTTAAAAAATATATCTGCCGATGGATTATTTTGCAGTAGTACTCTCATATTTATGGCGGATAATTCTGAAACTTGAAGTTACCCAAATAGCAATTATTCCTGTTCAGTAGAGGTGTAATAATCATTAAATGTAAAATTTAAAAAATGCCGCAATTTGTAATCCTTTCTTAATCAACAATCATTTAAAGATAAGTAAAAAATTGTATTCTGGTAAAATAACAACGAAATATCATTCCCAATAATAGCCTACTTTAAATTAAAGAAAGGATTAAAATCTTCGCTAACATTTCTTAAATTTTACATTTAAAGATAATTACAACTCTGCTGAACAGGAAGTAACATCCTCTATTCGATTGGGATTAAATTTTCTCAACTTTAAATTATTGTTGATAAAGGAGAAATTACAAATCTTCACTGACATTTTTTAAATTTTACATTTTAGATCTCGGGATAAAAATGATAAAAAGGTTTGGTAAAATAAAAAAAACACTGTATTTAAATAATAATAACAAAACGAATAATGAAAATAAAGAAACTTCTGTTAAATAAATCAACTGAAAATATAATATCAAAGTCTTTATTATGCAGTTCTTTAATCATGCAAATCACAAAGTAACCCACAACACCTAATCAAAACACACCCAGTGAGTTTTTATGACTGTTACCCGCAGTGTAGCCACTATTGTCTCACTAATTTTTGGCAACACTGACTCCCCAAGTAAGGTTTCTATTAGGTTACACCTATGACAGTAGGTGCTGTTACAACATTTATAGAGTATTATTTCAAATAATAGCCTAATTTAAATTATTAAAATGTATTTACTTTACTAAAAGTTGATATCAGGGTGGGCCACAGAAAAGTGTTTCAGCGGTTAGCTTGTAATTTAATTTAAATACAAATAAAAAAGGAAAAGGAAAAAGTACCTACACTGCATATACAAAATTATAATAATGATAACCTGTATTACAATAGCATGCTTATAAACAAAAACATTATGAAATCGACATATGACGACAATTTTTAAATTTTACATATAAAGATAATTACACTGATCAGGAAGGAATAATCTGTATTCCATTGGGATTCAATTTATTTTTTCAACTTTAAAATAAAGTTGATTAAGAAAGGATTAAAATTTTCTTTGGCTTTCTATAAATTTTACATATGTAATGATGTTTAAAGGATGTTTGATATTAAAAGAAACACATGTTTTTATTATTTAGACTAATTGTTTTAAATTCAGACGGACATATTTTAATTTGAATATTGATTATTTTTAATTAAGTAATGTATAAAATATTCTAAAAACCTATTTCTAATCTAATAATTTCAAAATACTATAAATTTGAAGAGATTATAAATCATCGCTGGCATTTTATAAATTTTACTTATAAAGATAATTACAACTCTGCTAAAAAGGAAGGAACGATCTGTATTCTATTGGGATTAAATTTTGTCTACTTTAAATTATCATTGATTAAGAAGGGATTAGAAATTTTCGCTAACATGTTTTAAGTTCTACATATAAAGAAAAATATACCTCTGCTGAACAGAAAGGAACTATGTGTATTCCATTGAGATTTAATTTTTTCTACTTCAAATAATTGTTGATTAAGAAAGAATTACAATTCTTCACTAACATTTTTTAAATTTTACACATATACATATAAGAATAGACTATTTTAAGTTATTAAAATGTATTTACTTTTCTAAAAGTTGATATCAGGGTCGACCACAGCACAGTGTTAGAGCATTTAGCTAGGAATTGGAAAGAATATAAATAAAAAAGGAAAGGGAAGGAAAAATACCTATACTTTTGAGAATTTGTAGTAACCTTTTCATGGTTTATTCTTTAACTAAAATTAAGAATGAATACAAAGATTTTACAACTATTTGCCAGTGGAATATAATAATGGAACACTATGAACAAATAACAGCACTTACATAATACAATACAAAATCTACGCTGACATTTTTTAAATTTCACATATATAAAAGGACGATTCCAATTATAGCCTATTTTAAGTTATTAAAATGTATTTACTTTTCTAAAAGTTGATATCAGGGTCGACCACAGTACAGTGTTAGAGCATTTAGCTACGAATTGGAAAGAATACAAATAAAAAAGGAAAGGGAAGGAAAAATACCTATACTTTTGAGAATTAGTTGTAACGTTTTCTTGATTTATATTTTTTAATTAAAATTAAGAAAGAATACAAAGATTTTACAACTATTTGCCAGTGGAATATAAGGATGGAACTCTATGAACAATTAACTGCACTTACATAATACAATACAAAATCTACGCTGACATTTTTTAAATTTCACATATATAAAAGGACGATTCCAATTATAGCCTATTTTAAGTTATTAAAATGTATTTACTTTTCTAAAAGTTGATATCAGGGTCGACCACAGTACAGTGTTAGAGCATTTAGCTACGAATTGGAAAGAATACAAATAAAAAAGGAAAGGGAAGGAAAAATACCTATACTTTTGAGAATTAGTTGTAACGTTTTCTTGATTTATATTTTTTAATTAAAATTAAGAAAGAATACAAAGATTTTACAACTATTTGCCAGTGGAATATAAGGATGGAACTCTATGAACAATTAACTGCACTTACATAATACAATACAAAATCTTCGCTGACATTTTTAAAATTTTACATATATATAAGGACTATTCTAATTATAGCCTAAAATGTGTTTACTTTTCTAAAAGTTGATATCAGGGTCGACCACAGCACAGTGTTAGAGCATTTAGCTAGGAATTGGAAAGAATACAAATAAAAAAGGAAAAGGAAGGAAAAATATCTACACTTTTGAGAATTTGTTGTAACGTTTTCTTTATTTATATTCTTTAATTAAAATTAAGAAAGAATACAAAGATTTTACAACTATTTGCCAGTGGAATATAAGGATGGAACTCTATGAACAAATAACTGCACTTACATAGTACAATACAAAATCTTCGCTGACATTTTTTAAATTTTACATATATATAAGGACTATTCTAATTAAAGCCTAAAATGTATTTACTTTTCTAAAAGTTGATATCGGGGTGGACCTCAGCAAAGTGTTTGAGCACTTAGTTAGGAATTGGAAAGATTACAAATAAAAAGGAAAAGGAAGGAAAAATACATACACTTTTGAGACTTTGGTGTAACCTTTTCTTGATTTATCCATAATTCAAAATTAAGAATAAATATAAAGATTTTTATTACTATTTGCCTGCAGAATATAAAGATGGAACAATAAGACCAAATAACTGCACTTAGTAATAACGCAATACAAAACTATTATAACCGTAATTATAATAGCATGCTTGTAAACAAAAAGGTTATTAAATCGACATGTGTAGCCATGTTAATAAATCATAACACGACCTACTGTATTTGCAGTAATTCGCTATATAAGAATTATTTTGATCACTAATCAATTTAAAAACTATCCGGTCCGGTAAGTTGGCCAAAACTATATAAATTGAGCCAAATTTCATTAAAATCGGTTGAGTAGTTTCTGAGAAATAGAGAGACAAACATACGGACACGAGATTTTTATATATATAAGGATTGTTCTCCACAGGTGATGGGACAACCAAATAAAGCTAGAACCACAAATTTTTTTTTAAATATTAATTGAGCATAAATGAAATACATATGAATCAGATATGACATGTTCTCTTTCATACGTCCTGTGAATATAAAATAAGTGAAGAAAATACCCTTAATCAGCAAGACAGTTATTATAAAATGAAACTGATGTTATTGGACACTTGATATGCATTGCTGAATAAATCACTAACATTGAATAATCCATATATTTATTAAAAAAAAAAAAAAAAAAAAAAAAATAGGGCAATAATTTTAAATGACAAAAAATTAATTATTTTAACCACTTCTGATGATATTACTGTTTTACATACTCTACTAACTGTTCTACTGTTTTACACTTAATAATACAGGTCATTTATTATGATAATACCTATACTATAAATCATAAGTGTTATGCTTTTTTGGTTCGTATTAGAAAAGGGAACAATATTCGTTTTCTAGATATGAAAATCGTATATCACAACTTCCGTAGCTAAGTTGGTTTGCCAATTCTTATTCAATGGCGTGTTTAAATAACGTTATACATGGTACGCAAATAAGCTAATTTTTTTTAAAAAAGAAAAAGTTTGAAGTAAAATATCGTTTTAAAAAACCGAAGAATAAGATATTTTCAAAACCTTGTAAAAATCTACGGTAAAATAAATAAAAACGATCTTCAATTAATAACTATAATCTATGATTGTTACTGTAATAAAAAGCACTCGTTGATGAAGAGGACTTAAAGAGTTTAATAGGGCTTCATCAAGTGAATGGATGCTGAGATAGAAAATTACGGCCCTAACTGAAAACTTATTGATGCATCCTTTAACGATTTTCTTATTCTACGATGAAGTTTGCTTAAAGGTCCTGAGACTGAGGGAATACTTCAAATTAAACTTTAATGAGAAAGTGAATAAAATATATTATTCACTATAATATAAAAGATATGATTCAATTATGATTTACAAAATGTAATGTTGATAAAAAAATTAAAACATCCCAAACTGTTGTTAATTGATACCATAAATAAGTATTTTTCAAAAATGGTTAAAATTTTCCTCTAGGACATTGAAATTCGAAATTTAAACCGTTTAGGGGGGAAAATTAACGAAATGATAATATAGGGTTAGAACATATAAAGATAAATTATCCGATAAAAAAGAAGTATAAGAAATATAAGAGAGAGAAACACTTTATTTCATCATAAAAGCGATGCTGCCCGACTACATTGAGTTGCTTGTACACAGCATACTCTACATGTTATTTCGGACTATTTGTAACATCTTGTTGCAATCATATATAATAATAATAACATACATTTGTATACCTACAGGGTTATATATTTTTTTTATATAATTTTTTTTTATTATTTATTTTATTTTATTTTTTTTTTTTCCATTTTTATGCTTTTTCTCTTTTACTCAAACCCTTGAGTGATCTCTTGAATGCGAAAAATAGGCATATAAAAATTTATACCTTTGAATAAAATATATCTATCATGCAATAAAAATAAGAATAAAACCAAATCAACTCACTACCAGGCATATTAAATTAGAAATAAATAAAAAACAGAAAGGAATATCATAAATTAATTATTAATAACAATTAATGAACATTTTATAATAATGTTGTATAAATCCGTAATGTTCCATGTGATAATGTCGGCCGGGATTAAGGCTCAGAAATATAAAGGAAAAGAGTAACTACGTATTTCGGTAAGTAATGAAACAAAGAATTTCATTACTTAAATAAGTAATGAAACAAAAATAAGGAAGTAAATTGCACGAAAGTAATATAAAACGAAATAATCTCATCTACAGGCCGAAATATAACTCAGTTAGGAGAGTACTTTCTTTTTAATTATGTTATTCAATAAAAATATATTTTTAAAACCAGTATAGATTCTAGAATATATATATATAAATCTATTTTAAAGTGTCCTACCCTAAATAAAAATAATAAAAAGTTTTTGTTTATAATAGGAGCTTTACTTTTCAAGTTCAGTAATCAGACCATATATTAAGTATAGAAATGAAACATGTGATTTTGTCAAAACAAAAAAAATTTAAGGTTTAAAAATGTACAAACAGAAAAATATATTTAGAGAAATTTATGAAGGGGTAGAGTGACGTTGATTTATGCAACATAATTCCGAAAGAAATATACTTTGAAAAATTACATCAAATGAAGTCGTGCTATGGAGGCAAAGTAAGTAATCTGGAGATGTTACTTTAAGGAACTGTCCTATTGAAATTAGAGCCAGAATAGACACTGGGTTTGAAAATTTCATATTGAGTTGATCCGCAGATTTAACAAGCAATAAAGCTTCTAAAAAAAAATCCAGGTATATCTGGTGCTATGTATTGTAGATGCTACCAGGCATAATTAACTAAGTAAATTGTATTAATAATTTAAAATGATATTATGCAAAGTACTGTGTATGCTAAAACCCAGTGGTCAGTTTTACCGGAAGGCGGCAAGATGCTGGGAGTACCGCCTTGGAAGTTATTGGGACCAAAACGTGTTGTTAGAAATTCAGAATAAGTAAAGCCGAAGAGGGATAACGCTGCCGACACATATCGAGGGAAATGCCGGGAAAGATTGTTATCTCCTATATAGAAATTTGGATGAACCCCGGATTTGCCCCAGCAAAGGTGCCGCTGAAGAAAATGAGAAGAATATCATGAAGGGAATTTTAGGATAAGCCAGCCAATCAGAGGAAGTCTGAAGAGAGTGAGGGAGAGAAGATTTATATGGAGGTTTTGAAGGAGAGAGAAGTTCTAGGAGTTTAGAGGTTGAGAAGAGAGTTCGGCCTGAGGTGCGGGAAGCGGCAGTCGTCCAGGAGTCCAGAGAGAACTGAGAGAGGATCTATGCTTAGTCTCGGAGAGCGGCAGAGATGGCAGAGGCTGATCCAGAGAGGGCCCACCAGATAAGTTGTAGTTTAATATACAGTACTAATTGTAATATTGCGTGCTATGCATTCAATAAATTAGGTCAACATGCTATGCAGCATCCAGCATCTATGTGTCGTTTTCTGTTACTAATATATATGTATCAAGAAAGACAAGTTGTCGTAGGAAGATTTGAAAGAGTGGAGGAGTTTATTTACCTTGGATCGCAGGTTACATCAACCAATAACGTTTCCATTAAAATAAAGCGAAGAATCACAGCGGCTAACCGATGTTATTTTGGTCTGTTGAAACAGCTCCGGAGCAACCTCATAAGCAGGAAAACAAAGGTCCCAGACATGGACACTATCCGCACAGGATAGAAGTAATATCCTGGTCTTCGAGAGGAAGATCCTTCGAAGAATCTATGGGCCAGTAAGGGATGAGGAAGGCTGGAGAAGAAGAAGAAATAAGGGACTCTATGAGCTGCTCCAGGATATAGATGTTGTGACATTTATTAAGCTGGGACGCCTTAGGTGGGCAGGACATGTTGCACGGATGAGTTCGGATGAAATGCCTAAAAATGTTGTGGAGGATGAAATCCATTGTCCAAGAAGAGTCGGACGGCCCAAGATCCGGGGGATGGAAGGTGTAGTACAAGACGCACGAGACCTGCTTGGAGTCCGAAATTGGAAGGCAGCAGCCCAAAACCGGGCCGAATGGCGGAGACTCATAGAGGAGGCCTGGACCCGTCACAGGGTTGTAGCGCCAGCTGATTGATTCATTGAATATATATGTATAGATTTTACTAGAAGGGGCGATTTATAATTTATATTCTTAGTAAATAAAATTAAGTATGGTCAGAATTCAATTCAGATTTATTTCTATTCACCCGACGCTACAGATTTCTTAAAGAAAATAAAAAAGGTAAACATGTCTCCCCTGGAAAGGATCCAATATTGATTTATATCTATTCAATATATAACAATATATAATAGTTTGGTTCCCTTCTGCCGATGCACGTCATACTTCAATACATTAATTTGATATATTCGGTTTTCGAAAACCCCCAACCGCCTTAGAAAAGCGGGCAGCCAGAAACGTAGCACTGGATAGAAATGTTAACTAAATAAATATGGTTTTTAATCATCCTCTCAGTTTATGTAGCTATAAAATTAAGTAGAAGCGAAGCCCCTAAAATAAACAAGTGCCATAACATATAAGTCCTGTATCCCACATATCCCACATATATTATTTCACAAAGTGTGAAAATCGGTTTTTCATGAATCATAAGGTCCTACCGTGCCCAAATGCCACGAATGTGGTATCGTTGGATTCAGAATTTCACGGAGCTTTTGCGAATTGCATTCTCAGTGTTCATTTTTTGGTCCAAAATAAAATATCGACCTAAACGTACTGATTCAACGGATCGAAACGAATCAAATTGGGTTTTCTAAAATGCGATACGAGCATTAAGACCCAGTTTAGTTCATTGAACTAAACTGGGGTTAGTGTTTTAAAACCATAATGCTTACCATTTTAGAGATAACGCCTGGGTTAGGCCCCTCCGTCGCATGAGGTCAACTACTTATTGTATTACGTTAGAGCAAATGTTAGGTCCTGTCGCGCTTAGGTTCTATAAATGTTGTTTCGTCTGATTTAGACTTAATTGTAGCGTTGGAAAATTGCACTCTCACAATTAGCAATTACAGTATACTCCCACTTAACCGGTTCCTGATTAACCGACTCTTCGGATAAACCGACGGACGCTGTAAAAGATAAACAATTCTTTTTAAAATCATTAAAAGCATTTATAACTTTGTCATATTCTCAATCACTGTTCAAAAATGTTGTTAAAATTTGTATTAGGTTGCGGTTCGATAGATCTTAAATAAATAGTTAAAATCAGAATGTAAAAAGATTAATTTCCAAGACTTCCAAGTGATTTCATATTTTCCAGGAAGATTACAGGAAACTGTTTTGTAGAGAAAAACGTCAGAAAATTAAGTTCTTCCTTGCTGTAGAAAAATAATTTCACCTTAAGGCCCGGGTGGTTGGGGGGAGGGGGGGGGGGCGGTAATGAAAAGGCAAAAAAAAAAGTTCATTTCATATTTATGTTAAACTAGAAGTACAATCTGATACAAATCTTCGTGCGAAGTGCTTCGCACAGGTCCACCTAGTTGTAATTATTCGCTGCTAAGATTTTTTTTTTTCAAAAATTTCAATTCCTAAAACAGCCCCTAGCATTATTTGGTCAATTTAATCAACCTATTAAAATTAATTGGTGGGACCGTTTTAGTCATTAGCGGCCGGGGATGACCTGTTGGTCTCTATACCACAGTACATCTGCAAATTTAAAACATTACACATGAATTTTAGAAGGGTTTAACTTATTTTTTTTTAAACGTTACAAAAAAATTTAAAAACATTGTTTATTTAGTTTTTAAAAAAATGTGTGGTTCTTAAAGCTTATTATACTTCTTAAAATTATAATCCTACGAAAAAAATCATTTTTTTTTTTCAAAAGAAAATCCTAACGGAAATGGGCGTACCACATATTTTCAATAGTTAGTTGAGATTTTTCATAATGCTAGTTGAAACGATTGGATATAAAAGTTATTGTTTTTCCTTGTTGTACAGATTTCCTGTCTTCTTCAGTTATTCTCCAGTGCATCTAAATTAGCAAATCCCAAATAAGACAGAGGATATTTTTAAAATGATACTGCGAGATAATATACATTACCAGTCAAAAGTTTAGACTCACTTGTATTTAATTCTCAATCTTCAAGTTTAAAAAAATAAATGTAACTCAAGAGATAACATTTCAAAAATTATATGATTGTTTCGAATACAATCTATATAAATAAAGATGAAATTCTGTTTGTTTGTTTTTTTGTTTGTTCTCTATAAAAATCCATACCGTTTGTCCTAAATTCTCCAAATTTCGCTAAGTGGTTCTTTCATACCAGATTCGAACACCTAACCATATTAAAATTGCATAACTTCAGCCAATCTCTGGGTATATTCTTTATTGTTATAAAAAATCGTTATGATCTCGCTTTACATTAGATTTTTACGAAATCGACGGTTGAAGTCGAAAAAATTCTCATTTCTATCCTAACAAACTTTTCTTGACCCACGGCTATTCTCATTGTTTTCCAAGTTCCCTGGGTGAAGCCGGGATATACAGCTAGTTATAAATAAATTAAAAAAAAAATTATAGTTGTTATGTTGTTCAATAAATGAAATCTTGTTATTTATTTATTTTACAAAATCTAAGGGTGAGTCTAAACTTTTGACTGGTACTGTAATTCAAATTTGGAAGTTTTTTAATCATTCCAAATTTACGGATTCCATCATTGCCTATTTCCCAACAAGTTACATCTTTGAACCCTATTATTCCCATAAATATTGTATCGAATGGCTTTGAATGTGATTGCATATACATATATATATATATATATTTTTTTTTTTTTTCCCCTTCCATAGTAACCCTATTGGAGTGTCATTTATTTCTAAATGTTTACAGATTCTTATTGTTTACAGATTCCATGCGAAAAGGTATTGAAAAAAAAAATTGCAGACTGTACTACCTTTACAGATCTTTGCAATTTTTGTTTACATTAATAGAATGCAATCTTTATTAAATTTGAGCGGAAATATTATTTTGAACACAGAATATAGAAAACAAAAAAGTTTTTCTCTCTAAGTTCTTTTCCACAGGTGAAGAGCTAAATTTGATTTTATCTCCGTTCATAAAATCTAAAAAAAATTATATGTACCCTGGGGGTTTCGAAAAAGTACAGAAAAAAAAAAACACTAGCGATAGTGTCTACAAAGGTATGGTCTATTTTCCACTCTCTACGATTAATTGCGGTTTTTGTGATTTTTCAACTTTCAGTTATTTTTTATTAAAAATCTCTTATCATCATATATATTATTTCTCAAGGCCCCCCTTTTTTTTGTCGGACAGATCTTTGCAATTTTTGTTTGCATTAATAGGATACAATCTTTATTCAATTTGAGCGGAAATATTGTTTAGAACACAAAATACAGAAAACAATGAAGAGAATGAATAGTAAAATAAAAATGAAAAAAAGAAACTTAAAGTTCAATTAATAACTCATAACTAAAAATACAAAAACGTCTAAAACCCCAGTGGGTGTGGTGAGAAATTGAGGTCCATGTGTTGCATTTTGTATTCTTTCTTCTAATTCAGGTCCTCTGTCTTCTGTGGGGTCAATTTTGTAGGTTAATTAATTTTGAAAATTTTAGTATTCCGACTTATATATCGTATTTCGAATAATTTATTTTATGGAGTAATGGAATATTCAAAGCAATTAAAATAAATAACCTAAAAAGATCATCAGAAGATCAACGGTAAGATACGGTACATCTGCAACTGATTTTTTTAAGATTACTAGCTAGGGTGCCCGGCTCCGCTCCGGTAGTTGTGTGCTAGTTTTAATAACAGAAAAACTTTAAAATTAAAGGAAATATTGAACAAAATTAGCACCTTCTTGAAACTTTCGTTTTAACTTGGTATCAATATTCTGCAGACTTGAGATCTGCAGAGTCCGCCCAAATAAGGAACCCTGTATGGTGGTCCTATTTGATCCAGAAGTATAGAAACTACCGAAGATTCATAGAAACTTTTTTTTAAAGATTTTTCTTCCATTTCAACCTCCCTTAAGATATCCCCCCGTAATTTGAACGGTTTCTGCATATCTCGAATCTTACCACTATTACAAAGTGAAAACCAAAATTTCTTGAAGGCACAATTTTTTCATCATATTTCTTTTTATCTTGAACTATGAGGGATGATAAAATCTTGAATGCTGTTATTGGAGTTAGTCGTTTTGTCAACTGGAATGCTCATCATACGTAGTAACCAAACTAACTTCTTTTTCATAAATACAGTAAGAACACTTCAAACTTTTTATTTAAGATTTATATTTAGTCAATTCATCTCTTTTTTTATGTCTAATTTTATTCGCTCACTGTACTACTAAGAAATGTTCACTCATATTGCATTAAATTTACTTAAGTATATATTATAAATATATTAAATGTAATGTGCTGATCATATATTAGCCTTCTTATGAGAAAACTAATTTTTTAAGGAATCCAGTTGGTTTTCTAATTGATTGCTGAGATGTAAAGTACTTATTTTATTTTGAAACGCAAACTAATTATTTTCTCTTAATTTTTTAGTAATTTAAAAAGAACAGCTGAAAAAATATAGAAGGATTACATAATGAATGAATAGACAATAAACATTGAGTGAAACGCACTCTAGCGCTTCCTGGTAGCCTGGAGCTCGAACTAAATTTTTCATTCATAAACTTGTATCTCAATCTCAGAGAGGCTAATTAAATGGTGCGAGAGGCTTCAAATTCCAGTCCTTATCTCTTCAATTTTACACTCTTAAGAGAAAAACGGAAACCTTCTTCTCCGTAAGGAGTCATATGGCTAAACGAAGACATAACTTCCATAATCCTACGTGGAGTCGTTTTTGAGCCTTTTCGGCACGCACATTGTACACTTTGCTTTATAATATATATTGATTATAATAATGAATGGAAGCGGGGATAGCTCATTGATATGGCATTAAGTTACTCTGCTCAATGTCCCGAGTTCGAATCTGGCTTACAATTCGCCTGACTAGATTTTAACAATAGAGTGTGCTGAAATTAACTAATATTTTATATTTATATTTTATTGGTTTAACTCGGATAAATTCGTAAAATCGCATTTTTATTTAATTTTTTACATTGGGTGACGCCCGTGCTCAACAAAACTAAATGCAAGTGAACCATGGTTTCCAGACACTTAAATGTATTTTTACTAAAATCCCTTTACCTGAAAACGGACAATACATGTGAAACAACACAATACTATAGAAAGAATTTTCATGAAATGAGTAAGACGACAAATCATCATATGGGCGAGTATGGTTATTTATAAAAGAAGAGACAGACGTTGGAAGCTGAAAGGAAAACTAATTGAGCTGTAGGTGTAGGTAGGGTACTGGAGGTAGGTAGGAACCCTTGGTGAGTGGGAGTAGAGGTAGATGCCTAGCCAAATTAGAATCTGTATCAAAGGGAGGAATCCGGACTACTTCAATTAGATTAAAATTCCCAGCTCCTAGCCTAACCCCTCGGCATGGCTTCCTCTAGGCACTCGAAGTTCTTTCACACAGGTGAAGAGCTAAATTTGATTGTATCCTCTTTCATAAAATCTAAATATTTTTATATGTACACTGGGAGTTTCGGAAAAGTACAGACAAACAAAAAAAAAACTAGCGATAGTGCCTACAAAAGCATGGTCTATTTGCTACTCTTTACGATTAATTTCTGTGTGGGTCTTTTCTACATTTTTATTATCAAATGATTACTTTAAACAGTTAATCATTCTTTTTTAAAGAAATAAATTAAACCATATGGCACCTACAAACTCTAATGCTGAGTATGTAGGAAGGCACCCCCATATCAGAGAACAGAGGGCCTTCATTGGACGTTATTACTCATACGTTGAAGAGTATTATTTTTTAATCTACATTAATTTAAATAATTTTGAAATGTATAAAAAAAAAATAAATAATGCAGGTAAATCATCATTTTAAAAATCATAAATATTTTTTTTAAATTACATCAGCCAATTGTCTAATGCCGACGAAACCAATAATGTTAGGCATTAATGTTCCAAACTATTTTTTGTTCAGTACCTTCGAAGTTCAGTAGGAAATAAATGAGTCTTGTTAGTCATTAAATACCCGGTTTTGAAATATAAATGATTTTTGGTTAAATAAAATGATTTTGATTGTTTTAGACAAAATAAAGCAGGGGGTCTTTTCTACATTAAAGCTACCAGTTTTTTTTTATTATCAAATGAATACTTTAAATAGTTAATCATTCTTTTTTTTTTTTTAAATAAATTAAACCATATGGCACCTACAAACTCTATTTAAGAGGTTATTCCCTGTGTAAAATGGACACAGAGATGAATTTAATTGAATTAATTTTATTTTGCCAAGAAAGAAGGAAATCTATGGCATCTTTTTTTTTCAAGATAAAGGTGTCTTACCTAAATTTAAAAACTGTGATCTAGGGCACAATATAAAATTGAACTTTAAACAAAAAAAGTCGGTTCGCAATATGAGAAGGTTCAGAACTTCAAAAGGTTTATTCTCAAATACATGGTTTTGAACAATCAAGGCTACCATTAAGGAAAGTTCTTTTATTTATAAATTCATGGACACAGGAATACACAACGAAATTTTGTTCTAAAGAACTTAATTTTAGCAATACAACTATTACGGACTGGAAGAATATGTTAAGAGAAATTTGTGCCTATGGTTTAATAAATAATCCTATTCAAATAGGAGGGGAAAAAATTACTGTAGAAATAGATGAATCTTATTTCAGTAAAAGAAAAAACAATGTTGGAAGAATAAAATATTTGAAGACATGGCTGCTTTTTTTTTTGTCCAGTTTAGCTTGATATTTTTTTTCATTGTTTTTGTATTGATTTAAAATAAATATTTCATCAACCTGTATTCTTGTTTACCTGGTCGTATCTTAATTAAAGCGATTACATTTAAAGTAACCATTTTTTGATGAAAAGTAACTTTTTATCTCTTATAGGAGTTTAAATAAAAATATAAAGAACTCTTTAGATTTTGTCATTCAAAAGAACATTAACACGTTAGGTGCGGCGGCGTATTTTAGGGGTATTCTGAATTGAACGGTATCGGTCCCCGGGGTGCGACAGCTAGGATGAGCCACAGACGATATTGGGCGTCGGGGTCCGATGGGAATGATCTGACGAAAGCGTCCTCTTTTGATTAAAAGTGAATTAAATGAGCGTCTCAATGGCATTATCTCTTGGTAAGGATTGGAACTAGACATAATAGGCGCAGGACAGGCCGATACAGGATTTACGACGTTCTTTATCGAAAATCAGATCTCGGAGACCGATTCTAAAAAACAATAGAATTTCAGCTGTTAGCAACATTTTCTGCGCTGAAATGCGATAATCTCATGATAATGGCCTTTCGGACATTTTCTGTTAAGAAGGACATCGGACCCCGGGGACCGATGCCGCACCTAACGTGTTAATTTTTCATTAAGTCTGGCTATCCATTTTCGGAAAAAAAGTTATAATAATAAGTGCCTTAATAATATTATCTTGTTTTGTTAAATGAAGAATTGAAGTATATGAAGAAATGAAATGGTGATTTATTTAATGTTTTCTTACGCCTATTCGACTGCCAAGACCATTAGAGACGGCTAGTCTTCTTAAATGAGGTAGGTGCATTAATTCGGCTTTTCGGGTATTTGATGGTTTTTACAATATCACTATTTACTTTGAGGAACCCGAAGTAGTAATGTTTAGGTTGATGTTCAGGTATTTTTGACATTGGAAAAGATGTTCTACGGTGAGTGGTGCATTGTTATAAATTTGAAAAGTTGGGCGGTGAAGTCGGAGAATATGAGTCAGATTCGATTGTCTTCTTCTTAGCCTGGATATTATGGCTGCTTCCTTTGAAATTGGGTTCTTTGGAGGCAGCCAGGCATGGTTGTGTTCTTTGAGCAGGTGAAAGTGATCAAATACTTAGTGTATTTTCCCACTCTTCGTTCAATTTTTCTTTCACTTTTTTTCAACCTGTTTTGCCTATTTAGACGGTATAGTGTATTTAAGATTAGGAGGGCCAGAGGGTCGAACCGAAGACCGACAATACTGCCGACACTCACCAAGGGAAATACCTAAGAAGATTATTGGAGAAATTTGGGACCATCAACCCCGGTTTTACTACGGCAAAGGTACCGCCGAAAAATGCGATAAATATAGCAAGGAAGGGAAATTTTTAGACTCAAGAGGTGAAGTGCAATTGTATCATGGGTTACACCACTAAAAAGCTAACTAAATTCCGCAGTTTTTAGGAAATTTGACAGCTTCTAGGGTGAGTGGGGAGTGAGAAATTTTCAAAAACTATTAAAAATTTAAGTTTTAATAAATGTTTTGTATTTAGCGCATTAAAAGTGCCACTGAAAGTGGATTTAAAACAACCAGACCCATTTCATATTTTAGTAAATTTAATGGTGAATAAGAAAAAATCATCGTTTTTGTTTCTACGCTAAACCAAAGTAGAGAAAACTGTCATTTTTTAAAATTAAGCTTTTAAAAAGAAAAAAAAACTCTATCTCCTCAACAGATTGAGATAGGAAACTCGTTTCTGCGCCATTCTACCCCGTTTAACATGCAGTATTACCCAATTTTTTTTACACTATGTCTGGGACACCCTGTATATATATATATATATATATATATATATATATATATATATATAGTTCTGAATGTCGTGAGGTGAGTAGATAGCGTAATAAAGAAGTTATCGCCAATAGTAATCTCTAGGTTACTGGAGGTTGGAATGCCCTGTACCAATCGGCACCGAATATAAACTGTTAGGGGTATATTGGGAGGAAATTCGATAAGGCAGTGAGAGAATGGGGAGAAGTATAAAAAATATATATATATAAATAAATAAAAGTAAAAGACAAGGTTGGGAGAGGGAGGAGAAGGGGGTAGTTGCAATATATTAGGGGTCCCAGTGCAGGCTCCTCATACAAATGGACCGCTTTAGGATGGGGCCACGGCTATCTGTAATCCTTAACCACAGTCACCCCCAACCATCCCCTTTGGTAATTTCTTTGGGATTTTGTTAAAAAGAGGACCTTTCCTACGATTGTATCTGCTTTCCAGCTAGCACTTACAGTAAAGAGGCATGCGTAAATTGTCGCAATAAAACCTTAGCGAATCAAATACTATAATTATATTCGATTTGATTATTAAGATAATTAGAATTGTACGAATATAAAACAGTTCAAGCTGATTATGAACTGGATATTCAAAAAATCTATGAATTAATGTATGTAACCTTTATTATAAAGAGTAAAAAAAAAAAAAAAAAAATGGTTTACAATGAATAATATATAAATATATACAAATTACACTACTACTACAATAACAATAATAAAAAAATTTGTTCTTGTAGTTGAAAAATAAATGTTAAGTAATTTAATAATAACGTTTTTACTCTTTATAGGCCTTCCATTTAAGGGAGTAGGGTCTAACTTCCCGGAGTCTCTATTGGGAAGTGAAGTTCATTTAAAAAATCTATATTGAGTCACAAAGAAATTACTACAGTAAGATCTCTCATATAAATTACTAGCATTCCCCGTCACGGCTTTGCCCGCGAGCCTTTAAAATCAATTCTGTGATCATTATCTTGGTATTGATTTAATATAATATGTTATATATTGACAACATATATTATATATTAACAATATAACAGGGATCGGAGCTTACGGTAGGTGAAATGTTGGAGGGGGGAAGCTGCCGGCTCGGTAGAAGAGAGGGAGACGCGCAATGGAGAGAATTCACTAAAACCGCCGATACGAAAAATTGCTTACTCGTCGTGAACGCTTCATTTTTCGGCTTTAAAACATGGTTTTCGACGCACCGTAGGGGCTTTCGAGTTAAACTCGTCGTATCAAGATCTTTAAAATTAGTCCAAATAGGTGTCCGTTAGAGTTAAACGACAATTTCGCCATTTAAACCCCTTAGGGGTTACATTTTTGAAATTCCTTTCTTATTGGTTACCTACATAGCGTTTAAAATCTAAATTCCGAACTTCTAGTTTCTATCATTAGTAGTTTTTGCTCTGCGTTGATTCTGTCAGTCAGGACAAAGCCTCTCCTATATATAGAGATAACCAGGGTTTGAAAATAACATATCTTCTCGGGAAGGGGATAAAAGTCAATCCGGACTTTTATAATTCTAATGTTTGGAATAATGTTGCTCGGGTGGTTTTTTTATTGTCCATGATGCGATTCATGAGTCGACTGGCTTTCCGATCGAATGTTGCGATATCGGTTGTAATAAGACTAACTGTATTCAAAAATGAAGCGGTTATTTTTTTTCTATAAAAAGCTAATTTTAACTTTTACTATTTAATTATTTATTATTTTTAAAGACTCTTTTGGTGTACGGACCACTTCCTGTTTTGAATTGAATATGCTATCAAGAGATTAAATATTTCTCTCTCTCTCTCTCTCTCTCTCTCTCTATATATATATATATATATATATATATATGTGTATATATATATATATACATATATATATATGTGTATATATATATATATACATATATATATATATATATATATATATATATATATAGAGAGAGAGAGAGAGAGAGAGAGAGAGAGAGAGAGAGAAATATTTAATCTCTTGATAGCATATTCAATTCAAAACAGGAAGTGGTCCGTACACCAAAAGAGTCTTTAAAAATAATAAATAATTAAATAGTAAAAGTTAAAATTAGCTTTTTATAGAAAAAAAATAACCGCTTCATTTTTGAATACAGTTAGTCTTATTACAACCGATATCGCAACATTCGATCGGAAAGCCAGTCGACTCATGAATCGCATCATGGACAATAAAAAAACCACCCGAGCAACATTATTCCAAACATTAGAATTATAAAAGTCCGGATTTGACTTTTATCCCCTTCCCGAGAAGATATGTTATTTTCAAACCCTGGTTATCTCTATATATAGGAGAGGCTTTGTCCTGACTGACAGAATCAACGCAGAGCAAAAACTACTAATGATAGAAACTAGAAGTTCGGAATTTAGATTTTAAACGCTATGTAGGTAACCAATAAGAAAGGAATTTCAAAAATGTAACCCCTAAGGGGTTTAAATGGCGAAATTGTCGTTTAACTCTAACGGACACCTATTTGGACTAATTTTAAAGATCTTGATACGACGAGTTTAACTCGAAAGCCCCTACGGTGCGTCGAAAACCATGTTTTAAAGCCGAAAAATGAAGCGTTCACGACGAGTAAGCAATTTTTCGTATCGGCGGTTTTAGTGAATTCTCTCCATTGCGCGTCTCCCTCTCTTCTACCGAGCCGGCAGCTTCCCCCCTCCAACATTTCACCTACCGTAAGCTCCGATCCCTGTTATATTGTTAATATATAATATATGTTGTCAATATATAACATATTATATTAAATCAATACCAAGATAATGATCACAGAATTGATTTTAAAGGCTCGCGGGCAAAGCCGTGACGGGGAATGCTAGTAATTTATATGAGAGATCTTACTGTAGTAATTTCTTTGTGACTCAATATAGATTTTTTAAATGAACTTCACTTCCCAATAGAGACTCCGGGAAGTTAGACCCTACTCTATCTATATTATACTAATATATATATATATATATATATATATATATATATATATAAATATATATATATATGTATTATACTACACTATATATAGTATGGTATGTAAATTATTACTATATTTAGTCAAACCCATTGTATTCACTATTTCTTACAATAATTTATTAGTAAAATGTTTTTATTGCTATTATATAAAATATCCTTTAATCTATCCTATCAAGAATTATAGCACACTCTTTCTTTAGCACACTCAATTTTTTATCATCGTATTTAATCAATGTTTTTAATTCATTTAATTGAACAATAGAAAGGGTTTTTCGGAAAATATAATTTAAAAAAAGAAGCAAATTTATCGTATAATTAAGTAATTTAGATATAAATGAGCCTAGTAGTTAAAGCAATTTAACATCATTTAAATGCCAATGTAATTCCGATTCCAATGTAATTGCACAATTACGTGCAAATCACTGCAACAGAACAATATAGGATTTTAACACTATTTCTGTACGACTAAATATCCTTTTTTTTTCTAGTTTCATCTTAATTCATTAAACGAGATTTATATAGTTTTGAAATATACTCTTATTGAAGTTTAAATTAGATTTTTTTTTTCAAGATGTGAATATTTGGAGTTCAGATGTACTACTGAAAAACCCCCGCCGATTTCAAAAGTTACAGGTCAGTAATAATTTTGTTTATCATTTAAACTTTTAATCTTATTTAATATTTGAAATAAGTGCGGTTAAATCGTCAGTCGACAAGAATAGTGACACAAGTTCAATTTGTCAACATTAAAATTTATCAATAAAAAGGCAAAGAACAAGCTAATGTAATTATGAAACTTTTCTTTCTTAAATTTTACTAGATATGATTTCACGTACGTTGGCGCATAAATTAAAAACAAAACTAAACGACTTGATACTATGTTTGTTTATTTAACGTCACTTAATTTTGTCTATCTAGGTATAATTAGCATATGGATCTTTAACAAGAAACAGGCATCGTACAGGCACGGGACCTCCATTTTATGTCCCTTTCGAAGGATGGCAGAGCCTTATTTAAGTATTTTTTACTCCCTTTAAAAACTCCTTGGGCCAACTGGCGGAATCACTAACCTGATACCTTCTGTGCAATATTTGGCTAACTATTACAACACAGGTGTCCTTTTCACTATTCTATTTTTGATCAGCAATATATCCCGATTTAATTGTTAGTGAATCGTGACTGAAACGACAGTGGCCAAGAGACCTCTTACTATAGTAAATTATAATGCATCAGGAAAGTCAAAGTCAAAAACGAAATTGACCAAATTTCCTTTATGCGCCACAGCACAAGTGCAAGTGTACATGCGGAATAATAAATAAAAATAATTCAAACTTAAACTGAAAAATACAAGAATAACAGCAATAAAGATAACTAAATTAACAATACGTTAAAAAATATATAAAATAACTTAATTAATCAGTAAAATTATCTGAATTAAAATTAATTATTAAATACATTATTTCTGTAGGTCCTATCCAATTATTGTTTAAAATATTTGTATTATTAATATTCAAAAGTGATCTTTCGACATAGAATTATGCGATTGGAGCAAATTTATAAGCGCCTAAAATTATTGGGCCGTTTTCAATGTCGCTAAGACCTTTTGAATTATCCCGGTTTACAATTTTGATTATATTTTTCAGGATATTAAGCCCTAAATTTTTTCATAAAACGTCTTCCATTTTTTCATTCAAAGCTTCTTCAACATGGCCTGGGATGCGATTCATATTTTTATTCACTAAAAAGGGATGTGGAAAGTCGGGAATCTCAGTAATCATTAATTCGAATAAGAAGAACTTATTTACGGGAAATTTATCAAATCTCCAAAATATTCAGATATATGCTGTTATCATCAAATATGCAATATAAAAATTGGCCAATTAGATCTGCTTATTCTAATTCGTAATCATATCTGGTCCGCTATTTTAAAGAAGCACACAAACAAAATATGCAATTGCACAAAAATCCGGGCGCACTAATGCATGGATCTAACGGTTCCTGAAAATTCTGGAACTCTTTCAGAGTAACAGAAATAATCATCTGTGTTTGTTTCACGTAATAATTGCATGTTTTAATAAAAAAATTATGCAGTAGGGGAGAGCGGGGTTGGTTGGCATCAGTTTTCACTTTTTTTATTGTTGAGTCGTTCCTGTTAATATAATCCTAATAGGGCAGATACCACTGTAAACTCCAAATATTGGAATACTTCAAATATTTTTTCACAACATAATATTTAATACTAAGATCATAGAAAATTGGAGAATTCGTCAATCCAGAGTATGCCAATTAACCCCCTATGTGGGGCAGGTTGGCCTAGAAGGTGGGGTTGTTTAGCCATCTCATTCAAGTACTGCCTGACAGATATTATTGTTATTAAAAGCTGCACTATAATGGTATAAGAATTATGAATCGGTTTTTAACAGCTTTTAAGGGAAAATAGAATGACAATAAAAGAAGATAGAAGTTTAGACTGTCGTAACTTTCTGCATATGAAAAATTGCTCTCATCCTCCACGCTGGAACTAAAGACAATTGGCAGTTTCACCTTTGTTTATGTTTACCTTGTTTTTGTGAATTGCTACTTTGCAAACGAACCCCAGTTAAAGAGAGCCAACTAACCCCATAGGAGAGATCATATGAAATATGGCTGCCAGGAAATTGGAGAACAATCAAACATGAAACTGGTTAGTCGAAAGGTTAGGTTTTTCAAAGGAGTTTGGGGCTATGTGAACAGAATCGGAGTCAAATGTTTTGCCATGCCTTTACACCAAATTTACTGAAAATATAAAAATTTACTTACATGTTGTATCTTCTCTACACTGTTAGCATCGAATTGAAAACTCAGGACAAGACACCCGAGGTCGAGCGGGTCACATGGTACAGTAGTGGGGCCTTCACAATAGGTGTGACGGAAACTATAAGCCAATGACCAACCTACCCCCTATGCCAACCAACCCCGCTCTCCCCTTTAATTTAAAAAAAAAAAAGTTTTTATTTTCGTGGCTTTTACTGCACCTGAGCTTCAATCATGCGTCATTAAACTGCGGAACACAGCTAAGTTGGTTAATCAAATTATTGAGTATGTTTCCAACAATATTAACTACCAGCTGTATGTCCCGGTTTCATTTTTCTAATGAAACGGTCGATTTCGGAAAAAAAAAAAAAACCATTGTAAAGCGAGATCATTACGATTTTTATTAGGATAAAGAATATCAGCTGAAGATCGGCTGAAGTTATGCAATTTTAATATGGGCAGGTGTTCTGGTATGAAATAAGGTGCACCTTGTATGAAAGAAAAACTGAGCGAAATTTGGAGAATTTAGGATAAACGGTATGGATTTCTATAAAGAACAAACAAACAAACAGAAATATTGCCCTGCAGTTTCAGCTTCTCGGCAAATCGGCTTGCCTAAGCCTCGGTGGCGCAAAGCGGGCCTCGTATTCCTGGGCAGACTCAGTTTCTGCCCAGGCTGAATCGCGGCTGTCTAAGCCTCTGTTGTTCAATCCTATTTTGATGTTCGTCGAGAGTTTCAGCTACTCGTATTTGACGTTATTTTTTAGGTTTTGAGCTCACTAGTCCTATTGAAGCTCGCTTCTTTGGAGGCATTTATAAAAAATAAATTCACCAGACATGTAAATAAGCGTATTGTAATGTTAAAAAAAAAACAAAAAAAACATATGGTTTAAAAATCCCAGAACTCGACGCCTACCAAGGGACGGTCTTAACGGGCCTTGTTGGCCTCTTCAAAATCTATAAAATGATTTTTTAGGCCTTTTTTTCGACTCAAACGGTCGATTTCGTAAAAAAAAACATTGTAAAGCGAGGTCATGACGAATTTTTTAACAATAAAGAATATACGTATATATTTTTTTTGGGTCTCTATCTCTGGGTAGAGATTGGCTGAAGTTGTGCGATTTTAAAATGGACAGGTGTTCGCAGCTGGTATCAAAGAACCACTGAGCGAAATTTGGAGAATTTAGGACAAACGGTATGGATTTCTATAAAGAACAAATAAACAAACAAACAAACGGAATTTGAACTTTATTTATATAGATTTAGACGATGAGTATCCATACCAATCCCTCATAATTTTTCAAAATTATTTTATACTCCGAAAAAATGTTTTACCACAAATTATTGTGATGAGTTGAAAACGTATCGTTTAATAACTGTTGATGTACATTATTATCAAACAATTTCATCAAAGGCTTTTGAACAGTCAATCAAATATGAAATAGGGGCTTCTTTTTTTTTTTTTTTTTTTTTTTTTTTTTCATAACTTACGGCAAGTGTCGAAGGAATCCCCTCCCAGATGAGAGATACAGTCGTACATCACATGAGCCGTAAGATATTTAATTACATTCCTATCCTGAGAGGGATAAACGTCAGCGGGAAAATACCAGGTGCTTGTAGCCTGCGTCTGTCGTCTCAATTATCCTACACGTGACCTTATATTGGAGCGACCCTCCTACCTGTCTTCCTTTCGACGATTGAATTCTTTCACTTCACAGCTCCCGGCGGATCGATAGGCACATTGGGAGGGTGCCTAGCGTTAAATGTGTTTAGTTAACTCCAACTATTGCCTAGTCATTATTGCTTTTAAAGCTTGTATTGGATGTTCTTTTTAGATCTACGGGCCGAAACATTTTAAGGAAATCGATAATTTTCTTTAACGCTAAGCCAACCGACATATTATACTGGGTGTCCCAGACCTAGCGTAAAAAAAAATTTGGTAATACTGCATGTTAAACGGGGTAGAATAGCGCAGAAACGAGTTTCCGATCTCAATCTGTTGGGGAGATAGATTTTTTTTTTTTTTAAATCTTACTTTTTTCTGAACAATGACAATTTTCTTTACTTTGGTTTAGCGCAGAAACAAAAACGATGATATTTTCTTAATCAGCATTAAATTTTCTAAAATATGAAATGGGTCTGGTTGTTTTAAATCCACATTCAGTGGGACTTTTAACGTGCTAAATACAAAACATTTATTAAAACTTAAATTTTTAATAGTTTTTGAAAATTTCTCACTCCCCACTGGAGCACCCTAGAAGCTATCTAATTTCCTAAAAACTCCGGAATTTAGTTAGCTTTTTAGTGGTGTAACCCATGATACAATTGCACTTCAACTTTTGAGTCTAAAAGAAGTTTTTCTGATGAAAAACATGCTAGAGAATGTCACTGCTGAGGCAATGAGGAAGCGCGGTAGAGACACAAAACAGGTTTTTTTTTATTTTATTTTTTTTATTTTAGATTATCCTTACCCTTTTTATATTATTTAGAATTCATATATTGATCATTCTAGTCTTAAAAAAAGTAAAACTAACTTAACTCATGGGAAGTTCAGCATCCATTACTTTGGATGCAGGCACTAGCGCGCTTCCTCATTGCCACAGCAGTGACATTCTCAAGCGTGTTTTTCATCAGAAAATACTACTTTTAGACTCAATAGGTGAAGTGCAATTGTATCATGGGTTACACCACTAAAAAGCTAACTAAATTCCGCAGTGTTTAGGAAATTTGACAGCTTCTAGGGTGCTCTAGTGGGGAGTGAGAAATTTTCAAAAACTATTAAAAATTTAAGTTTTAATAAATGTTTTGTATTTAGCGCGTTAAAAGTGCCACTGAAAGTGGATTTAAAATAACCAAACCTAACTCATCTTTTATGAAATTTAATGCTGATTAAGAAAATATCATTGTTTTTGTTTCTAGCTAAACTGAAGTAGAGAAAACTGCCATTTTTTAGAAAAAAGTAAGATTTTAAAAATAAAAAAAAATAAAAATTCTATCTCCCTAACAGATTGAGATAGAAAACTCGTTGTTGCGCCATTCTACTCCGTTTAACATGCAGTATTACCCAATTTTTTTTTTTACGCTAGGTCTGGGACACCCAGTATATATCTATTTCTACCGAAGGCGGTCAAATGACCGCTTTTGCAATAAACATTATAATCGTTTCCTGTTGATTGTATTTGTAGCAGCATCTACTTCTAATAGAAACCTGCCTTTGTCAGTGTCGCCACAAATTATATAAATGTATTTATACCTGGCTACACTGCGGGTAACCAGACATATAAACTCTCTCAGAGTGTGTTGATTACGTGTGTGGGAAACTGCGACTTGCTAAAAAAACTGCATATTAACTTATATTTTTAAGTGGTTTATTTATTTTTTTCAACAGAAGTTCCTTTATTTTCATTATTCGTTTTGTTATTTTTATCTGAATACAGTGTTTTTTTCATTTTATCAAACGTTTTTATTATTTTCATCCCGTACTGTTACAAATAGAACTAATCACGGCGCAAATATTTATAATGCTGCGTACAGAGCCAGTAATCTAATTTGAATGATCGCCATTTTGCCACACCTCGTGAGTTACCAGCAGTCGCTCTATACCCATCATAAAAAGAACTGTAAGCACATGGCGTTTTCCTAGAACACAATCGGATGACATTTTCTTGGAAAACTAATGTCTTTGTGTTAAGTTTGAGATTTCAATGCAGATAACTTCATAAAATTTCATATATATTCTAGCGGTCAAAAGACCGCTCAGGGTAGACAACGGTAGAGTTCATATTACAGGAAAAACGAAAGAAGAAGAGAAATATATATTGAAAAATTAAACAGCTATATATTATAAAAAAAGTCGTGCAGTAAGTTCAAGAAAAATAAAAACCTGGAATTTAACAATTTAGATTAAAGTCTCAAAAGCGGTCATTTGACCGCTCTGGTAGGTTTAGTGTTGCAAAGCATAATTTTTGCAATTTTCATAATTCCCTAAAAATTATCACTAGGGAATAGAAATAGAATCTTATTTACCATTAGTTATAATGACAGCCCGGATTTTATGCGGTAAAAAGCGTCAAAATATCTCATATAATATGCAGCAAAAAACTATAAGATATGTAGCAAAATATGGAGCATAAATACTAAAAATATGCTATTAAACAACTGTAATATTCAAAGATACTAATGTGCATATAATATTTCACAGGAAAGAAAGTGGAGGAGATTATTTATAAATGAAACCAAAATGATTTTAATTTTTTTTAAATCTTAAACAAATATAAATAAATGAATAAATTCTTTATTTATTTGTTCTGGGACGTGTCCCTTAAACAAAGTTCAGTCTCCTCCACTTTCTTTCCTAAAATACAGAGAGGGCTTTAGATCCTTGAAGTTTAAATAAACAAATTGAATTTATATGGTACTAATAACTACAAATGATTAGAGAACCTCTAGTTTAAAAAAAAAAAAATACATATTAAATATTCAATCAAGTGAAAAGAAGGTAGTTTCTGCATCTTATAATATATACATATTTACACATTTATTTACAGGTAGGTGAAGCAGTACTTATATTTTCTAAAAAAAATAAAATTATATAAAAAAAAAAAATGAAATAGCTTCTTACATTTAAAAAAAAAATTAAATTATAATGGGATATGTCAATTTACTTTTCAAGGTCACTGGATGGCTATGAAGTGATGATATAGGCGGGATTTAAAGGTGGTAAACATAGGTATATTTTCAATAATAACATCACACGCCTTTTAAAACTAAAATTTAAAATAATTCAAACTTGAAAGTTAACAAGAAAAATACAAGAATAACAGCAATAAAGATAACTAAATCAAAAATAAATTAAAAAATCTGGTGCGTGCGCGCAACACACAACTTTCACTTACCAACTTACTTAGATTAGTAATTGACGTGTTTTGCTAAATATCATTTCCCAAAGTCACACATTTTTCTACATTCATATATTATTTTTGTTAATCGTTAAAGCCGTTTTTGAGTAAATAAAAAAAACCCGTGAAAATAATACAAAATTTATTAAGTAAAGTCCCCCCTTCCGTAGATCAATTTTTATGAAATTTTTACAGTCATATCTCGGGCATATAAGTACATCAAATACCAAGTTTGATCAAAATCGTTAAAACCGTTTTTGAGTAAATAAATAAAACACGTGAAAATGGTACAAAATTTATTAAGTAAAGTCCCCCCACCCGTAGATCAATTTTTATGAAATTTTTACAGTCATATCTCGGGCATATAAGTACATCAAATACCAAGTTTGATCAAAATCGTTAAAACCGTTTTTGAGTAAATAAATAAAACACGTGAAAATGGTACAAAATTTATTAAGTAAAGTCCCCCCACCCGTAGATCAATTTTGATGAAATTTTTAGTCAGATCTCGGGCATATAAATACATCAAATACCAAGTTTGATCAAAATCGTTAAAACCGTTTTTGAGTAAATAAAAAAAACACGTAAAAATGATACAAAATTTATTAAGTAAAGTCCCCCCTCCGGTTAATCAATTTTGATGAAATTTTTACAGTCATATTACGGGCATATAAATCGATCAAATACTCAGTTTAATCAAAATCGTTAGAGCCGTTTTTGAGAAAATCGAAAAAAACGTAAAAAGTTATTAAATAAAGTACCCCCTCCCTTTGAAATTTTGCTGTCACATCGCGGGCATATACCTACACTAAATACCCAATTTCAGGTTCCCACGGTTTATAGTTTTTGAGCTAGTCTGTTCACATACACACACACACACACACACACACACACACACACACACACACACACACACACAGACCATTTCGCGGGACTTGGTTATTTCGACTCAGGGGGTCCCAAAACGTGTATTTCCGTTGAAAACCGGAAGTCGAAAATTTTCACGATCGCAATACTTCCACTTACTATATATTTCATATATAGGTAAGTGAAAGTAAAAATATGTAAAACAAGTGAATTAATCAATAAAATTAATTATTAAATGCATTTCTAAATTTATTTCTGTGGATCCTAACGTTCTTTCGTTTAAAATATTTTTATAATTCGAAAATGATCTTTCGACATCAGCTGATGTGTTTAGAGAAAATTTATAAGTGCCTGAAATTATTGGGTGGTTGTCATTGTCGCTAAGAAAAATTGGATTATCCCCGTTTAAAGTTTTATTTATATTTTCCATGATATTAAGCCCTGTATTTTTCATAAAAACGTCTTCTATTATTTCTTTCAAAGCTTTTCAAATATAGCCTGGGATACGATTCATATTTTTAATCACTAAAAAGGGAGGTGATCAAGGATTTAATCACTAAAAAAAGAATCTCAGTAATCATTAATTCGAAGAAGAGCTTATTTACGGCGAATAACCACGATCGAAATTGGGAATATTAGCTCCCGCGTTGGATTTTAATTTTATATTTCTAAATGTATTATTTACTTTATTAGATCATCAAAATATGCAGTTATCATCAAATATGCAAAATAAAACTTGTCCAATTAGATCTGCGTACTCTAAGTCGTAATCATATCTGGTCCGCTATTTTAAAGAAGCACGCAAACAAAATATGCAATTGCATAAAAATCCGGGCCCTGGTTATAATATACATTTTATTCATCTTTATGTATACATTTTATACATGCTTTTCATTAACCCCTTCGTTTACGACTTGTAAGCGAAAAACTGCAATTCTCAGCGAAAATGGTCGCAGGGCTTTATCGAAGGCGTCATTTCTTTCAGTTTGTCGAGAGGAACATTTTTGGTTACATACATTTTTCCGATTGTATCCGTCGTTTGCGAGTTACAAGCAAAAACATGCAATTTCAGTCAATAGAACCATAGCCCAGTCAATTGGTGCTCAGAAGTGCCGGTTAAAAAAAAAAAAATTAGGAGAGAAGGTTTCTCGACGGATTCTTAAGTTTTTCGGTGTGCTAAATCCGAATCTGAAGTTTGCCAACAAAAAAATGACGGCTTCACAGTGAAAATCGAAAAAAAACCCTAAAATTTTCGGACTTTTTTCACATAATCGCTTATAAGTTGAAAAATGTGCATCCTAGTGAATTTCTCATAATTTACAAAATTAAAGTAGACAAAATTTCCTTCAAAATATAATGGTCACTATTAATTTTTGAGTGCAGGACAACGCCGGTAGAGCGCGCTGAAAAAGAGCAACTTTTTGGCACTTAGGCAAAAATGAGAGAAACTCAGCCCTAACTAACCCCACACGCTTTCTTATCGTATTTCCTCTATGAATACGTGTTTTATTCATGTTCTATGGTGGTTACAAGATTACGGAGTCTTTGAAAAACATTGCCCTCGCAGATGGTACAAAGCCTAAAGCAATATAGACCCAACTGTATTGATAGTCGAGAAGCTAGTGAATGCTGGCGAAAAATTTCTAGTGTCCTTATGTGTACAATAATATGTACAATTCCTTTTCCGATTATTTCCGAGTTACCGACCCATAGCGATCAACCTGGCTGGGCCTTCTGCTCGGCAACCGGAGGCCTATTGATGGCTCTATCGAGGCCAAAAAGGAGGAAGCTCGATTAAAGAATTGAAATTAATTGTAATGTATTAATAGTTAATTGCATTAATACATTTCTTTTCATTATATTCATTTCCCTCAATTTTTTAAATAAATAATAAAACAGCTTGATCGGTCCTTTATGAATTTCTAACACACCGTGGGCAATGTCTTTCAAAGGCTCCGTAATCTTGTAACCACCATAGAACATGAATAAAACACGTATTCATAGAGGAAATACGATAAGAAAGCGTCTGGGGTTAGTTAGGGCTGAGTTTCTCTCATTTTTGCCTAAGTGCCAAAAAGTTGCTCTTTTTCAGCGCGCTCTAGTGGCGTTGTCCTGCACTCAAAAATTAATAGTGACCATTATATTTTGAAGGAAATTTTGTCTACTTTACTTTTGTAATTAATGAGAAATTCACTAGGATGCACATTTTTCAACTTATAAGCGATTATCTGAAAAAAGTCCGAACATTTTAGGGATTTTTTCGATTTTCACTGTGAAGCCGTCATTTTTTTTTTTGTTGGCAAACTTCAGATTCGGATTTAGCACACCGAAAAACATAAGAATCCGTCGAGAAACTTTCTCTCCTAATTTTTTTTTGTCAAAACTACCATTTGACTGGGCTATCAGCGCCCTCGCTTTCCGCGAAACTGATGAACTCGTACTAAAAATTTACCAATTTTATATTATTGTATATAATATATAAAACACAGAAATAGAAAGGAGCCCCAGAAAATCATATTATTTCTACTCTTGGTACAGAAAGGGTTAATCGCTAAAGAATAATGTTTTCATTTAAAGCATTTTTAAGCTTTAAAACAGTGTTAAAACGTATTCATCGAAAATAATAAATAAGTGATGATATATAAGTATGGCAAGATTTCTATAGAAAAACGAAAACAAATTATGAATGAATTATTACGTATTGTATTTTTAAACAAAAACATTCATTATTGATATGAATATAAGTGATATTTATATAAACCAATCCTGTTTTCTCCATTCAATAAATCTATAAGGTCATTCAGGGTTTTGGTATCTTTATTTAAATGCTTTAATCTGTAAAATTCATGTAAAATAGGATAGATACTTAGTGATAGTGATCCACATTTAAATTGTAAAAGGTAGATTACCTTTGTGTGTTCACTCCAAATCTACTTATTTTTGAGGTGGACTAATTGTGTTTGCAACTTAAATATAACTTTAATGAATTTCATTTGATTTACATCTGATATGTAGTGTTTTTTTTTACCCAATTCTATGTCTAAATCCTTATGAAGTTTGTGGAAATCAGATATTTTAGCTTTCTACCTCAAACCTTCTTTATTTCGTCTAAAACAATCAAAATCATTTTATTTAATCGAAAATCATTTTATTTCAAACCTGAGTATTTAATGACTAACAAGACTCATTTATTTCCTTCTGAACTTCGAAGGTACTGAACAGAAAATAGTTTGGAACATTAATGCCTAAAATTATTGGTTTTGTCGGCATTAGACCATTGGCCGATGTAATTTTTAAAAAAATGTTCATGGTTTTATTAAAAAATTATTATAAAACTGCATTATTTATTTTTTTTATATAAATTTTAAAATTATTTAAATTAATGTAGATTAAAGAATAATACTCTTCAACGTATGAGTAATAACGTCCAATGAATGTTTCTCTGTTGTCTGATAGGGGGCGTGCCTTCCTACATACTCAGCAGTTCCCCCACGGAGAGTTGCAAATGTTCAACCAGTTGATTCTATTGTCTTATGAGTATCTCTATAGATTCAATTCATTTTTTATTCTCTTTTTTTCTTCTCTCTCTCACTTTCTGTGTTCTTAACAATCAATATAAATAACTCTTTTTTTGTTAAAAAGAAAAATTATTGAATTTAAGAATTTATAACGTCGATGTTAACATAATTAGGGGATTGGATCTATTAGAGTCCCCTTAATTCATTATATTTTCCATTGCGGTGATGCATGTATGAATTATTTGTTATTATTGTTTGAGGGCTATATATATATTTTATAGATTGTAGATTGATAATTATGATCATAATTATATTGAATACCATATGTGTAACCAATATAAGGTTAACTTCGTCACATGTAATTTTACAATAGTTTTCAATCAATAAATTTAAATCATTTCATTTACATAAAAAAAAAAAAAAAAAATACTCAAAGAGTTACAGAAAAGGGGGGGGGGGGCTCAATATTTTCCTAGATAGGGTAGGTAGAAATTCGAGGGGCTAAAAGTTGAAATAATAACCCCTAAAAACAACTGTTAGGGCACTGAAATTCATTGTCCGACGCTGTATTTTAAAGGTATTTATAGTATCTTAAAACTTGTCAATTTATGCCTCAGTTATATATTAAAATAGGCAATTGTTAAGGCTTAATGTTGAAGGTTGTGGGCCAAAATTTCTTGATTGAATTTTATCCAAGTTTTTCTTCTGATTCTGACCACACTAATTTCATTGCTCTCCATTAACTTCTATAAGCTTCATCAAATTGATGGAAAGTAGGATCAAGCTGCTTAGTTTAAAAAAGAAATGTAGAGCAATAAAACAAAACAGTTCGAGCTGAAATAAAAAATATATAATTCATCAAATATACAATACGCCTGACTAGCTTTTAACAATAGAGTTTGCTGAAATTAACTAATATTTTATATTAATATTTTATTGGTTAAACTCGGATAAATTCGTAAAATCGCATTTTTATTTAATTTTTTACATTGAGTCCTCTCCTGCCAAAATATTGGGGGGGCGTCCCCCCTGCACCCCCCCCCCCCGGCGGTGACGGGAAGGCGTGGAAAAGATGACGAGGGGTTAGTGACTGGCCAATACCTTCTGATGGACAGAAGGGTTCGGAACTATTTAAATATGTTTAGCAAAATAGGGGAATGGTGTCTAGAGGGAAAATGGTGTGATAAATATATTATTGAGTCTGTTAAAAAAGGGATTTTATTCTCATAAGAAGTTTATTGATTCTAAAAATCGGATATATGGTTCATTTATTTATATTCGATTGCTGAAGTTATACAATATATTTCTAATTAAGTCAGATATTTTGATTATATAAACATTATACATATATTATTAATATTAAACATGGCTTAATGTACACTAATCATTCCCGAACCTTTAGAACCCAGAATCCTCAGTATATCCTCAGTTTGTTCACACCATGCTCCTCCATACATTCTCTAAATACCAGATCCCAAACCTCTAACCTGTATATCCCTTTCTACCGAACTGCCTCCTTTACAAAATCCTTCATCATCCGTGCTGCCACCTTCTGGAATTCATAACCTGTCTCCATCCGAAAAACTTCATCCCTCACTTCCTTTAAAACCCAACTATTTCATCATCTCCTGAATCTCCAATCTCCCGTTAATATGTAAAATAGTGAAAGCAATAGTGAGAATATACCTATTTGATTTTTTATATCCTTTAAGTTCAAAAGCTGATCAAAGTTTTGTACTCAACATCCAAATATTTATTTTTTAATTTTTTCTTTCAATATTCTGTCTCAGCTATTTTTATTGTATTGCTTTTTTTTTTTTTTTTTTTTTTTTTTTTTTTTTTTTTTTTTTGTCTACTTTGTATTTTAATTCTTTATTTTTTATTGTATTTCTTCCAACTAGCCGGACAAATGGATATTAATTTTGTTCATGCCTGTTATTCTTAGGGGACTAAATGTCCCAGAATAAAAATTACTTTTCTTTCTTATTTTATTCATCATTCGAATATGCAGCGCCACTTCTACTAGTTTCTTCCTTTAAAAACGTTTTTTTGCTGCATACGTATATAGCAAAAAAAAAGTTTACATAGGAGAATGTGTATATACATTATAAATACACATTCTCCTATGTAAAATTATAAAGAGGCAATAAGCAAAAAAATGTTTTTAAAGTAAGAAACTAGTAGAGGTGGGGCTGTATATTCGAATGATCAATAAAATAAGTGTACATTAAGCACATTCATTAAGTAAAGATGTTTAATATTAATAATACATATAATGTTGATATAATCAAAATATCTGACTTAATTAGAAATATATGCTATAACTTCAACAATAGAATACAAAATTATGAACCATATATCGGATTTTTGGTATCAATAAACTTGTTATGAAAATAAAATCCGGAATAACTATATATATATATATATATATATATATATATACATACATATATTTTACAGTACCAGTCAAAAGTTTAGACTCACCCTTAGTTTTGTAAAATAAGTAAATAACAATATTTAATTTATTTAACAGCATAAAAACTATACTATATTTTTAATTTATTTATAATTTGTTTGTTTGTTTCTTTATCGTCCCTTTATGCTACTGAGGATAATCGGACGATGCTACAGTGGGAGTCCTAAATTTTGCCTATCCAGGTATAATTAGGATAGGGATCTTTAATGAGTACCTGATATCGTACAGGCTCGGGACCTCCATTTTACGTCCTATCCGAGGGACGGTATAACCAAAGATGTTTTACTCCCATTAAAAGATCCTAGGGCCACCATCCAGGATGATATCCAACATATTTTACCTCTTAAGTTAGAATTATTTTTTTAAACTTGAAGTATATATAATATATTTCTTTCAATGAAATCTCAAAAATTTAGATTGTCACATTTCATTAGTTACTTCTGTCAATGATGATATTTTTTAATGGATAAATCTTCAGTAAAAATAAATAATATTGTCAAATTTAGGTCCCATGAATTTAATGTACACGTGATGCGGAAATAATAGAGACCGTCCCCTCTGAGTTGCAAGGTTGGGGAGGGAGGGGGGGGGGGGAGGTATAGAAATCAATTCAAATACCCATCAAAGGGCAAAACATTTCCCATTTATTGAGTCGAAAACGAGGGAATTCGTCCCACTGCAACACACCATTTTCCATCTATCGACATTATTATATTACAAAAAAAAAAAAAAAAAATTAAGAAATTTCGATATAAAAATATATAACACAGGTCCACAGAAAAAAATTTTTTTTGGTGCTAGAATCTTATAGCTGATTTTAAATATGTTTGGGGCGCTGATTCCAATAATGCGATCAGATTTTTTCTATCACCTCTAATTTTTTAGATTCAGCATACCTCAACAATAGTTTTATTTAAATTTAAAAACCTATGATATAGATAACACAATCCGAAATAGATGTGTAAATGAATTATTTTAGCACGCTTTTCTTCTTATTTTAGAATATTAACCCTTTGCACTCGAGGTCTCCAGAGCGGAGCCAATTTAAAATCTTTAAACTCGAGGGCTCAGCTACGAAGACAATGCAAATAATTTACAGTTTTTAACATATAAGGCCATAAAAGATCGTAAAAACTATTTATAGGATATTTCGCTTTTGGTGATAAATAATGGTCGTGGCTCGCGATGTTTTTCATTATTTTTACAGTACGTTAATATTTTAACATCGGCTTTATATTGTGGTTTTAATTCATCTTTTATTCCCTCAATTGTACAATAATTTAGTTCGGGGCACCAAATAATCCCTTTACTTTGATTTAGCTTCCAATGTGCTTCTACTTTAACCGGAAAGTTATTAAGTAGATTTTCACATTTTAGGGGCTTTTCTGATTGGATATCTGAGAAAACTTCAACTAAAAGGGTCCAATGTCGTGATTTTTTAAATGTTTTTATTTCTCCAATTAGATTTTTTATGCTTTTATATATAAGAAACGGCGAAACCTTTGTGAAATCCAACGGATTTCTATCGTTATCCGCTCCGGTTCTCTTAATTATCAAAAGTTTTACACAATTTTTAGGTCTATTTTCGGTATTCCCAAGACACGTCCCTTTATATTTAAATTTTATTTATTTTTATTATAAAAATTATTTAAAAAAATATAAAATTTAAATTTTTTTTTTTTTTTTAAACTATGTGTTCTGGAAGCTTCACAAATACATATAACCTAAATTTCATTACAATTCCTTACTTGGTTCTAATATTTTACTGTATAATATTACGTTTTCAGGGTGTACGTTTTCGCGAATAAATTGCGTCGAATTGCCGGTAGGTAAAGTCCGAAACGACGCCGAGTGCAAAGGGTTAAACTATTATCTAGCTATATTATAATCGTTTGTAAGAATTAAAAAATAATAACATCCAGTAATAATTTATATGTCTGTAACAACGCGTTTTAGTACACGTATGATTTTACCCACCGGCAAATCATTTCGATTACTTTTTTTTTTTTTGTGTTATACTTTTGAAATGCTTTACTGGATCATGGGATACCCGCAATTATTGCGGGTAGCTGCTGAAACCTAAAAACGAGACTGTTTGAAGAAACATTCTAGAAAGTCACGCAAAAGAAGCTTCCGAAGTGTGAAATAGAGTCTCTTTGATATGTATGTAATTGGTTTAGTTACAAAGCTATTGTGTAAATAATGTGCGTTTTTATATGGTTTTAATTGATTTAAAATTTTTTATGTAAAGAGTTTTAATATCTTTGTTTATTTATATATCTCAACAACTAGAGCTGATAGAGGAAAACTAATGGCAAAATTGGATTCAGCGCAGCAATTATAAATCAGAATCAGCCATAAAACTCAGGGCACCAAGACCCTGTAGACTTGTGTTATTGGTATGTAAATATTTATCCCGGACATCCCATATAATTGAAATAATATTGAAATTTACTGGTTCTTTGATAGTTTTGATTTTTTTTTAATTTATCACCATGCATGATATACCCATAGGGGTGTACGATTTGCCGAATGCAATATACGACCCTAGGTGAACAAGCCAGCCAGATAATGTTCTCAACCCCATTACTCAGTATTACACATCTTGATAGTTGCGGCTTGATATCACTATCTCAGAGTAGTATGTGCAGTAACTCAGGTATTCGATAAATCGATATATTCGATATTTTTAGAATAGTTTAGTATTAAATTTCAAACTTATTACTTAATTACACATAATATAAATTAATAAATATAAATTAAGTATTTAATAAGTGGGCATGTATTTATGTATATATATATATTACAACAATCCCCTCGGATTTTCTCTAAGTAGTTTGCATCGCTATTTCCTTGTAAAACGAAATTCAAGAGATTGTTTGTAATTATTTAAGGTTCGATTTAGTTTCATTGCGGTTACAACTTATCCCATGGAAATCAATAGTTTCCGTTAAATAATCTGAGAGTATAAATTATTTTCATCTTTCATCGTCAATATTTCGTTTCAGTAATGATCTACCACTTTTCAGACTCAATATTATTATTTCTCAAAAGTCTTAAAACGATATAATGTACATGCATATTACTACACATATTACTGGAAATTGAAATTTTGGGTGGGGGGATCATATATATTTTTCTCTTTTATTTGATAATTAAATCCTTTTTTGGTTTTATATTTTGCCATTTCTTGTTACTAGGGATAATAAGGGACAGTTATGTCTTAAATTTACAAATAAACGAAATTAAATATAATTTATAGGAAGATTTTTTCCTAAGCCCTTGCCTGACCTAAGAAAGTCACGCAAAAGAAGCTTCCGAAGTGTGAAATAGAGTCTCTTTGAAATGTAATTGGTTTAGTTGTAAAGTTATTATGAAAATAATGTGTGTTTATATGGTTTTAATTAATTTAAAACGTTTTATGTAAAGAGTTTTAATACCTTTGTTTTTTTCCACCTGCATATGTATTCGAGTAATTATGTTTTAAGAGGTAAGTCACGCCATTTATATATCTCAACAACTAGAGCTGATAGAGGAAAACTAATGGCAAATTGGGATTCACATATTTTATGTGACATTTGATGACATTTTATGATAATAAAACCGACCTCATATTAAATAGTACTTCAAAATAAAAAATGGCGTTGGTATAAAGTGCCCTCCTTCTTTCAATCAATTTTGACGAAATCTTAGCTGTCACATCTGGGGCATATATCTACTTGGAATACTTAATTTTACTTTCGTGCGACAAATCTTTTCTGAGCTAGTCTGTTCAAACACATACACTGAGCATTTCGCAGGGCTTCAAGGGTTCATAGAACTTATTTCCGTGTATTACCTTTGAATACCAGTAGTCGAATTTTTTCACGAACGTGATATTTTCCCTTACTATATATTTCGTAATAGGTAAGAGAAATAATGATGTGACATATTATAAAGAAAATATTCAGGACTTTAAATAAAGAAAAAAAACAGTTGACCACTTTTGGCATCTACAGTGTTTCTAAGCTGTAACTTTTTAACACCAAACGCCTAAAACAAAAATATTGGAAGCATAGACTGACAATGAGATATTTGCCTGAATAGTACAGTAAAATCTGTCTAAAACGGAATTCAGTGGATCCGGCCATATTTTTTCCGTTTGACAGGTTTCTGTTTTAAACAGGTAACGCACGTGTTTTCCCGATTTGATATTTTTTAGCTAAACGTTTTGCCGATGTTTTGTTTCGCTAGTGCTCTCAGATAAGTTTAACGTTTTCATTAAGAGATAATGCCTTGCGTTTACCGACTGACATGACAAATCAATGAAAAAAATAGTGATTTGACTTAAGAAATAATTACATATACACGCGGCAGCTTAGCACGCTAGATCGCACAACTATACTGTTCAAGAGCTAAAAAGTGGCTAAATAGAAAAGCGTAGGAAGTGAGAAATCGTTCTGGAGTTAGCAGCGAAGCTAACACTATGCAATTCTTCGAAAATTCATTCCCATTACTTTCAATATGGGCTTGTAAGTGCGTAGCAATTTAGGTCAACGGGAAACAATAACTCCAACTCCTGTCCCTTCTGGATAGTTCGTTACTAATGCGAGACGTGGTGGCCGAAATCGTTGGGGATTCCGACTTTTGACTTATCCTATCATATGTTTGATTCCCGCATAGCCCTCGGAATTTTGTAATGGTTGTAATGATGGAATTTTGTACGATGCTAGTTGGACGTTAAACCCGTCTGTAAATTAGGCATTGCTTTTCTTTTTAGTTTGTGAACTAGGCTATTTTCCAGAGGCCACCTGTGGTGGTTGGCATATAAACTTACTATACTAAAGGTCGTTGGTTCGCTCCAGGATTTTTTAATGGGAGTAAAAAATCCTTAGCTATGCCGTCCCTCGGATAAGACGTAAAATGGAGGTCCCGAACCTGTACGGTGTCAGGTACTCGTTAAAGATCCATACCCTAATTATACCTGGATAGGCAAAATTTAGGATTCCTACTGTAGCATCGTCCGATTAGCCTTAGTAGCATAAAAATGGACGTTAAACAAACAAACAATCAAACTTTTTAGTTTGTAAACAAGGCTATTTTCCTTTTTAAATGTTTTTATTTTAACTTCTTACCGAGAAAAGCCTTCCGTTTCCGGGTTAGACAAGTTTCCGTTTTTTGCAGAGTGATTGGAAGTATAAAATCGATCCGTTCCGAAGGAATTCTTTCGTTTTCACAGAACTCCGTTTTATACAGATTCCGTTTTAAACATATTTTACTGCATATGTCCTCTGTATCCCCCACCCTGTTTGGTATTTATATTAACGACCTTCCTCTTCTGATTCATCACTCCTAATACCACATCTACGCTGACGATTTCCAGATTTACCTATCTTTCCCACCTTCCGAGTCGTAGCCAGCGACGAAAAAGCTCGCACTGAATCGAATCAGTCTAACAAGTTGAAGCTGAACGCTAAGAAAACAAAGGCAATCTTAATAGGCTCCAATAACCTCCTCAAAACCATCCCTAACATCCCACACCTGTTCCTAAATAACAATCCCATCAAAATCTATCCAACTGTCAAAAACCTTGGTGTAACCTTTGACCAAACTCTTACCTGGAAAAACCAAATCTCAAATATCCCCCGTCACGCTATTTCAACTCTAAACCAACTGAACCAACTGTAACCTGTTCTCTTTTGAAAAACGCAGACTTCTGGTCACCTCCTTGATATTTCCCCACTTCGACTATTGTTGCACAGTGTATGGGGGGGGGGGGGGGGATCTCAGGGGATCTCGAAGCAAAACTAAAACGTTTAATAAATTGTTTCATCCGATTTATATTTGGGATCCCAAGAGACGTCTACTATATCGCCTTTTTACGAAAAGTTAAAGTGGTTATATCCTTCCTTCCGCCGTAAGTTTTTCCTAGCCTCCTTCCTTTTCCAAGTTATTCGTTTCCGTCGTCCCTCATATACCTCTGAACTTCTTCAGTTCAAATCCTCTGTCCATTCCCGCAATACCCGCTCTAGGTCTTCGGATCTATATACACCGGCCCACCGAACGTCAGCTTTTGATTTTATTTTCAGGTCCTCATTCCTTTGGAATTCTATTCCTCCTTTGATCCGTAATTCCAATACCCTCTCCACCTTTAAATCCCGCCTATATCATCACTTCATATCCATCCAGTGTCCTTAAAAAGTAAATTGACATTTCCTATTATAATTTTCCATTTAAACCGTTGGAAGCACTTATTTCATTTGTTTATAAATTTTTCTTTTGTTTTGTTTTTTAGAAAATATAAGTACTACTTCACCTACCTGTAAATAAATGTGTAAATATGTATATAAGATGCAGAAACTAGCTTCTCTTCACTTGATCAAATATTTAATGTGTATTTTTTTTTTTTAAACTAGAGGTTCCCTAATTATTTGTATCAATTCAATTTGTTTATTTGAAGGTTCTCTTTATATTTGGTAGTTTGAAGGCTCTCTCTGTTTTTTATTTAAATTTGTACTTAAGGGACACGTCCCAGAACAAATAAATAAAGAATTTATTATTATATGAAAGAATACGAAATAAATAAACGTGGCAGCTTATGGCAGTCAGATAGTTACAGAAAAAAAAAACGGTTGTTATTAATTCATCGTTTTTTTGTAAATGATACAGTCTTTATGAGGGTGAAATCGTGGAACAGATAGTCGTATTATACCCCGATATTATGCAATTTGTAAAAATGTGTTTGAATTCTTTTGGCGCATTAAATCAGGATGTATTTCCAATAAAGTGGGTACCTAAACCTCAAATATTAACGCTGTTCTCGCTCAATATTGACTTATGCAGCACAGGTTTGGGGATCGGAAGAATTTTTAGAAGTTGAAAAGGTATTAAGGTTCTTTATAAGGAAATTGTTTGCTTTGCCACCACTTACTCCAATTTACATCTTGCACCTTGAAACTGGCTTAGATTCAATTTATTTCTATACTTTGTCCTTACAAAGTAGATACTTACGCAAGGTTTTAAGTATGGATTTATCTAGGTTCCCTCGATTAGTTTCCGAAGAGGTTATTAAAAAAAAAAAATGTTTTCTGGGCTCATAATTGGAAGGTTTTGGGTGAGAAAACTGGTATCTCCATTAGTTTTGTTGAGGATGAAAGAGAGTGGCTTTTTTTCTAAATTTGAAAGAACAATAGAGGCCTTGAGGCTGGGTTTTAAACATGAGTTGATAGAAAAGAGCTGAAGCTTCTCACCGATATAATATTTATAAAGTGTTAGACTTCAATGTCAAATCTGCAGACTTGACTGGTGGAGCAAAAACCCATATGGTCCTCAGCGATATTCGTCTAACATTTAAACTAAGGAACGAATTATTAAATTTAAATTTTAAGCCATTTAATAGCTCAACACCCAGCACTCAAGATGAGTGAACCCTATGTAATTATAGAGTTAAAGAGGACATTTATCATTTTCTAGCTGTGTGCCCAATACTTGCTCCCTATCGCCTTGCAGTTTTGGGAGAAAGAGTTTTATCATTTGAATTCATAATTGAATGGTCAAAATTGGTCTCTTCTTATTTCGTACTCAAAAACAGCTTGGAATTATAGAAAACTAATCAGTAATGAGTTCTCCTAGGAGCTTAAGTTGATTTTAATTTCCTATTTATTAATATTACAAATGTAATTTAGGTGAATTTTATTTTTAGTACTAATATATTTCTTTTAATTACTCAAATTTTGTTTAATTTTAGTGTTGGTTGTTTCAAGATTATCATTCTTTTTGTAACTAAACTTCGGCAGACGGTTCCCATGCCTTAATTGTTTATTGTATCTATATATACATTGTATATTTTGTCAAATAAACTTATTATTATTATTATTATTATTAACTCATCGTTTTTATGTAAATGAGGGTGAAATCGTGTGGGGAACAGATAGTCATATTATACCCCGATATTATGCAATTTGTAAAAATGTGTATGAATTCATTTGGCGCATTAAATGAGGATGTATTTCCAATAAAGTGGGTACCTAAACCATCAAAGATGAGCTTGTAAACGAGAGAGTTGGCTGGGTTTTGTGGGGAGGGGGCAGCTGCAGGGTGGTATACCATTAGGCTAATAAAAAGCTAGGCAGGGATTACAGCCACTAATATTGCTTAATCAATCAAGTGAATCATCCCCCTCCACCTATCTGTCCAATCTCCTCCTAGCCCCATAGTCACTCCCTCAAACCGCTGTTAGTGTGCCTTAATAAAGCTGTAAATACTCCAAATCACCGCCCAGCTACCAGAAATTATAAGAAGGATCCAAGAATTATTACATTGAATTGCCGAAGTTCAAGAAAAAAAAAAAACATATCAAAGAACCAAAGTTGAGAAAAATGTAGTTTTAACTACAACTACTTTGGTTTAGCCTGGCCTCTTGATATTGAAATTTTTCGGATAATCAGCTCAAAATAAAATCAGTGTATAAAACTAAATAGAAAAAAATAATAACACAGAATACAAATAATCTATTTTAATTTTTATGATAATTCTTTACTGATTTGAGGCTAAGCAGATACTTCTTAACACGTTAGGTGCGGCATCGGTCCCCGGGGTCCGATGTCTTACATTCCCTTCTTAACAGCCAATTTTCACATGAAAATGTCCGAAAGTCCGTACACTTCAAAGATTCAATTTAGTCAACTTTTAATGAGAGTTTTGCATTTTAGTGCAGAAAATGTTGCTAACGCTGAAATTCTGTTGTTTTTTAGAATCGGACTCCGAGATCCGATTTTCGATAAAGAATGGCGTAAATCCTGTATCGGCCTGTCCTACGCCTATTATGTCTAGTTTCAATCCTTACCAAGTGATAATGCCCTTGAGATGCTCATTTAATTACCTTTTAATCAAAAGATAACGCTCTCGTCAAAGCATTCCCAACGGACCTCGACGCCCGATATCGTCTGTGGCTCATCCCAGCAGTCGGAACTCGAGGACCGTACCATTCAATTCAGAATACACCTAACGTGTTAAGTTTTGTTATGATCCTTTTATTAACCTCAACTTTTACAATATTTTGTTCAATGTTTCGGCAAATCACGCCATTATCAAGATGAGCTTCTGTGACCACAAAATATTTTAATAAAATAGGCTGAAAGCTCTTGTCATAAATTTAAAAGTTGTTATTAGTTTTAAAAACTACAGTCCTCTTCTCTTCAAGCTATAAAGTCAAAAAAAAAAAAAAAAAAAAAAAAAAATTGACTTTTTAGCTTGAAAAGAAAAGGACTGTGTTTTTTTTAAACTAATAACAACTTTTAAATTTATGACAAGGGCATTCAGCCTATTTTATTAAAATATTTTTTGGTCACAGAAGTTCATCTTGATAATGGCGTGAATTGCTGAAACTTTGAACACAAAATATAAAAGTAAAAGTTGAGGTTAATAAAAGGACCATAACAAAACTTGACTAATATATTTTAATTTAAACGATAGAAAGGATATTCTAGTGTAGTGTTATTTTAAAAATGCATGATGTGTGCATACATCAAAAAATGTTATTCACGAAAACGGGAATGATAGACCCCAACTTATGAATCCATAGAACTCTAGCCCAGAATCTGAGCTACAAAACCTGCAAATAATAATTAAAATATTTTGAAATATGCTAATGGAATATAACTACAGCACAGCTGTTATGAAAATATTTTACTCTGTGAAATAAATGTTTAAAATAAATAATGTTATAAATAAAATCTTTTTTATTTATAAAACTTCAAGAAACAAAATAAATGTGTTAATTTTGTAAAATATTAGTTACGATAAATCATTAGTTGCAAACTCTTATTTAATTTCCTACTTGGGAAACTTTTGACCCGAAAACCTCCGAATAATCGACGTTCTCTACTGTATTTACAACTACTAACTTTATCGTTTGATTTTAAAAAGAAATACATAACGAAAATCGCTTAGACATTTACTGTTGGCATTAGGCCTATAAAGGAGAATCGTGGCCATATTACAAAATAAATACATTTAAACCCTCGCCATCACTTTATTTATTTACTAGGCCAGCGGGAACATTTATGATACCGCGGACGATACTTACTTTAGGTGCTTCATTTAAAGTGAAACATGAAACACGGCTTTACTATCTTAATAAATAATCTTAGAGGATAGTGGGAACAAATTAACTCATTTATTAAATAACGAAAGGGTATGAGAAGCCAGTGAAGGTTAATGAAAATATATTTCATAGTAATTCTTGCATGACAGTAAGTGTCTTTAAACTATTATGATTCTATAGATAAGAATTAGGCTTAGTGAATTTGCATTCTTTTTAAACTTTACTGGAATTTTAGAGAAATAAAATTGAATTATAAAAAAAAAAAATATTGGTTTATGCCTAAAGTGGATCCCTCCTTTTGTGTTCTTAATGTGTACCCCTCCTTCTGTCTGTATGACAGGCCTGAATTGTTCCACTGTCATTTTAATAAGTTTTATTGAATGACTTAAATGAATAAAATTTAAAGTTTGTTCAGGCGAGTAAAGATCTACAAGGTCCATAAAGCAGACAGAAAAAAAAAACAACAACACATTATTCAGGAGGGGAAAATTCCCTTATGCTATTCAAAATAGCAATAAATGTGTCCTCTTCTTCATGAGCAAGCCGCGACGAAAATTCGCTTAAATGAGAATCTAGATTTTGAACATGAAAAAACAAAACAATTATTGTCACAGATGAAGTTAGTAGGTACTGATGAAACGATTGTATTTAAAATGGCTATTTTTTTTCCAAAAATAGTGTTTAAAAAACAGCAAATAAAAAACTGAAAAATGAGAAGAAATACGCGAACCATAGGCATCATCACATCAAAAAGAAACAGGGTAGGGCGCCTCCCCCCCCCCCCTCCACAGAGATGAGGACGCCAATAAAATTATTACTATTTCTATATAAAAAACTTTATAGTTAGTTTCTTTATTTTCATATCCGTATATGGAAAATGGATTGAAATTAAAATTTTAAACGAAATTTACAAAGCTGCTATATAGGGTAAACCATACAGTTATTGACACTCTGTACAGTTATTGATACCCCAACTTTAACTTAAAGAATTAAGTAAACAAGTCCTAATTTTATCACAAGATATACATGAGTCTAATGTTTGAAGGGTCCTCTAAGTCATCTATGAAGTAAGAATTTAACAAACGAACCATAGGGAAGATTTCACAATTAAATCCACAGGGTGCCTGTAACTAGAATTGGCACTTTTAACTATAAATATTGCCATACGGTAAAACTATTGAACTTTGGACCCAAAAAAACCTCTTGAGTTTTTATAAGGATAAACATGAGCTAAGGGAAGTTTCAATTTGAATCCCTTCATAAAAAGTATATTTTTTTTTTTTTATTTCAGCACAGCAATGTAGTCTTAAGGGTGTCGGTTTACCCTACAAATATTTTATATTATGCATTTCATGACTTATGGACTTTAAAGAATAACAAAAAGCGCGCCCCCTCAAAAAAGTTCCGAGTCCAATACTGCAGCAACTCACAAAGTTGTGGGCCCGACCCCGAAGGGGGGGGGGGGTGATGAAGTGGTGGGGGGGGGGTGAACGCAAAGATCTGTTATTTTTGTGAAAAGAGCTCCTTAAAAATAAATGCCAAAGCTAGGGAAACAATATTGATCTCCAAAGCGGTACTGCCTCAGAAGCAAAATTAAAGGAATGTAATTTAAGAATTACCTAGTTGAGTGCTATCAAAGGGAAGCGTCTCATCTTGCTATTTCTTGACATATTGTTTTCTTATTATTAGCTCATTTACTAGATGTGTATATGTAAATACAGTTGTAAATTTCTTAAAAAAAAAAAAAAAAAAAAAAAAAAAAAAAAAAAAAAAAAAAAAAAAAAAAAAAAAAAAGAATTACCTGTAAAAGTGTTATACAAATTGTACAGTTATAAACATGTAATGTAAGCGTGGAGACACAGTTAAACCATGTGTTCGAAAAAAGTTTCTTAGTTTGTTTATTTATTTAACCACACTTTATGCTACGAAGAGTAATCGGAAGATGCTACTGTGGGAGTCCTACAGTTTTCCTATCCAGTAGTTCGCGTTCCATAAGATATCACTCAACTTTAGATTCATCTATTATATCTATTAAGGTAAACCATACAGTTATTGGCAGTCAGTACAGTTATTGGCACCCCAACTTTAACTTAAAGAAATAGGTAAACAAGTCCTAATTTTATTACAAGATATACATGAATCTAATGTTTGAAAGGTCCTCTAAGTCATCTATGAAGTAAGACTTTAACAAACTAGCCTTAGGGATGATTTCACAATTAAAAACCTCTTGAGTCTTTATGAGAACAGATAATGAGGAGTTATAGGAAGTTTCTATTTGACCACTTTATAAAAAGTATTTTTTTTTTTTTAAACCACAGAAATGTAGTCTTAAGGGTGCCAATAACTGTACGGTTTACCACCCCCCCCCAATTCAGGTCCAAATTTATTTCATGTAATCATATCATTAAACTTTGTGCTTTATCAAATAGATTCACCCCAATTTTTCTCACATTCTCTTCATTTTTTAATTGTTTTTAAATTAATTTAACCTAATACAGTCCACATTTTCAAAGCTACCAAATTGATCGAAACTTAATCATTTTTCAAAATGACAGTTAAATCAAACACCAGGTATAATTCAGATAGGGGTATTTAACGAGTACCTGACGTCGCACAGGCTCGAGACCTCCATTTTACGTCAACTCCGGAGGAAAGCATAAACAAGGATTTTTACCTCCCTTTTAAAAATCTTAAGGCCACCTAGCGGCATGTGAACCCGCAACCTTTGGTATTATAAGCTGTTATGATAGCCAATACACCGTCATGAGCGGAATCATCTCCCAGGAGGAAAAAAAATAACGTTTTGCGACATTGGCCTTGACGGACATAACTTACAATTAGCTTGAAAAATGCTTACTTCAAAAAGAATGTTCTCAGGTAGTTAGTTGAGTTTGAGGGGTTGAAAATATTTTGTAACAAAAACTGATTTTGTTTCTATATCATTAACTGAGTAATTTTCAAGTCAAGGAACTGGCAGGCAAACAGTTATTTTGTTTGAATATTACTCCATCCAATTGGAAGAGATATATGAGCAAATCATTCGATTTTTTAAATTCCTCCCGTTTTTAGCCTAGAAAAATTGATACATCTATAGCTTAATATTGGGTTTTGTTTTATAATTTTTAATAACTTAAAGTCCTTCAATTTTAATCAATTACAGCTCTTCAATTACTCTAAAAGCCCCACTTTTCATCTCTTAAAAGTTTTTCATAGTACTATCGATAGTCACGATAGTTTAAAACTATCTATAGTATCGATAGTTTTACATCACTACCAAAAACCTAAAATCCTGATATAAATGAAACCAAACAAGAACTACTAGGCAATAAAAGATACCCAGAATCCTAAAATTAGATAGCGCAAACCGACATCGATGTTACAGTAGCAGTTATCAAACTTTTTTTTCGGAGGGGGTGGTCACTGCATCATGGTGTAGTGTCTAGCTAATAAGTGTCGAATGCGTTACTTAAAGTAAAAATTGGCCGTTTCGCAAAAACATCGGAAATTTTTAGCTTTTCAGTGTAAAAATGAATTACGTTCATGTTTCAACGCCTGCAACTCGAAAACGGCTACTCCAAACTTACTTAAGAAAGTTACAGAACATCAAATTCTATGTAGAACGAGCATTTTATCATTAGATCACTCGTGTGAAGGGAGCATGAGTAAAACCTGAATATATTCTTAGCTCTTAGCCGCGAAATCGTTGAATTTTTTTCTCTATTTTGCATAAAACTAGCTAACTACGGATCACACTGCAATGCTTTCTCTTCACCAATTGTTGATATTACGAAGATATATTATTTTTTAGGAATAAAATGACATATTTGAAGTTAAAATCAGTTTAGTGTTGTTTTTTTTGCTAAAATCAATCATTACAAATCGGTAATTGTTACCCTTATGGTGGAAACTCAGTCTCAAAAATTTCATCCATTCGTCCAGTCCTCGCGGGAGTACTGCAAGGATATAATACTAGCTCCCCCACTAAATTTTAATAAAATGGATGTTCAGCATACAAGAATTAATATAATTGGATTCCATCAAAAAATGGATCGTATTCCAATCTCAGTGAAGTCATTGATATATAGACTTCAAGGATATATATACAGTGGCTCACAGTCAAAATGATGCAAACGAATATTTTTATTTCAAATGCTGTTTACTTCCTCTTTGTTAAAATTTTAAAACGAATGCACATGAGGCCATAATGATTCATTGTCATACATTAAATTTATATGATCAAATCAACTCAACAGCAATTATAGAAAGAGAAAAAAAATTCTTCATTAAAACTCCTAGGAATTGAAGGTCACAGTGAAAAAGATGCAACGTTTACTTCCGTCTAGAAAAAAGTGAAAGTGACAAGTATTCTTCAATTATCGGGTAAATGAGTTTATTAACCTTTTAATTTTATTTCATTCTTTCAATGAAAACAAAACTAAACAATATGAATACAAGTAATCAGTCTAGTTCGAGCTTTTGCTTAAAATGGGTGCGAATACAACTATTCGTGAACGAGAAATAGTGATTAGGAATTTAAAAATGGACAAAACACAATGAAAAATCGCCTCTACTATCAATAGGAGTTATGCCATCGTTCAAAATTTTATTGAAAGTTTTAAAAACGAAAATAGAATAATAAGAAAAGTGCAAAACATTCTTTTTCTTGTTAATGATGAACGTTGGATTTTGTGCCAAATAACAAATAATCCAAAACTAGATGCTCCAAAGTTGACCAAATTAGTTAAAAACCATTTAAATTAAATGGTATGTGCTGAAACCATTCGAAGAGTCTTAAGAAAAAACCAATACAACGGTAGAGTTGCTTGGCAAAAACCTTATATCAGTGACAAAAATAAAAAGCTTCGAATCAATTTTGCTAATGATTGTTTAACAAAAGACATGGACTTCCGGAAGTGTTCAGTATTCGAATGAGCCAAAATTTAATTTGTTTGGCTCTTATGGAAGAGGTTTCTTCTAGAGAAAGTCAATTGAAGAGCGCCATAAAAAAAATCTTCGCCCGTTCATCAAACCTGGAGTTGGTCATGTCATGGTTTGGGGGTGTATTGCTGCCTCAGGAGTAGGAAATCTTCATTTTATTGAGGGAACAATGGATAGACATTTATATTGTCACATCCTGAAAGAAAAATTTTAAAGTAAATGGAACCGAGCTTGGAATTATAAATAATTTTGCTTTTTATACTGATAACGATCCCAAGCATTCTTCTTATCTTGCAAAAGAATGGTGTTTATATAATTGCCCCAAACCTATAAAAACACCTCAACAATCACCAGAACTAAACGTCATAGAGAATTCATGGAGAAATTAGAAACAGAAGTGAGGAAACATGAGATATCAAATAGAGAAGATCTCAAAAAGATGCTTCAAGAAGAATGGGACAAGATAAGCCGTCTTAAACAGAAAAGCTTGTCCAATCCACGCCCAATTGTTCGAAAGAGATAATAAAAAATAAAGGCTTACCTACAAAGTACTCAAATTCAAAATATTTTTGATTTTGTGGATGTTTTTAATCTTGCATCATTTTCACTGTGACCTTAGAAGTGTATATTTATTCATGAAGTTTTAGTTTAATTTTAGGATTTGATCTCAAATAAACTTTTAAGTGTTGTCAAGTCTAGCCTAATGTTTGAACTTTATATTTGTAAACAAAGATTGTTGAAAATAAATTTTGGCTTGGTATAAAATATTTTTTTTTCAAAGTTAATTCCTTGCATCATTTTGACTGTGAGCCACTGTACATATCCTTGAAGTCTACATATCAATGGCTTCACTGAGATTGGAATAATTGTAAGCTATAGATAGGCTAAAACGTGAGGAATTTAAAATATCGAATGATTTGCTCCTTTATCTCATCCAATTCGATGGACCCTGGACCCTAACAAAACAGCGGGAGAGACTTCTAAACGCATGGGAGAGAAAGATCCAAAGAAAAATATATGGCCCAACCAGGGTAGATCCAAATAAGTTTCGAAAAAAGACAAATAAGGAACTTAGGGACCTGTACGAGGATCCAGACCTAGTTTCCTGTATCAAAAAAGGTAGAATAAGATGGTTGGGGCACTTACAACGGATGGGTCAAGGAAGAACCCCGAAGCAAATAATGGAAGGACGCCCGGATGGTAAAAGAGAAAGAGGCAGACCTAGACTGCGATGGCAGGAAGATGTGGAGGCAGATCTTTGACTGATGGGAGTGGTGGAATGGAGGAGCACCACCACGACAGAGGATCGAGCCGAATGGAGGAAGTTTGTCGAGGGGGCCAAGGTCCTACAGGGACCATAGCGCCAACAGAGTTAGTTAGTTAATTCGATGGAGTAATATTAAAAAAAAAAATAACTGTTTGCCTGCCAGTCCTTTGAATTGAAAATTACTCAGTTAATGATATAGATACAAAATCACTTTTTGTTACAAAATATTTTCTACCCCTCTAACTCAACTACCAGAGGACATTCTTTTTGAAGTAAGCATTTTTCAAGGTAAGCTATGTCCAGGCCAATGTCGCAAAACGTAATTTTTTTTTCCTTCAGGGAGATAACTCCGCTCATGATGGTGTAGTATATTATATACTAGAATAGTATATTATAGTACTATAATATAATAGTATATTATAGTACTATACTATAATAGTATATTATAGTACTATACTATAGTAGTATATTATATACTATATATAGTAGTATAGGCTAGCATAACAGCTTATAATACCAAAGGTTGCGGGTTCACATGCCGCCAGGTGGCCTTAGGATTTTTCAAAGGGAGGTAAAAATCCTTGGTTAAGCTATCCTTCGTAGTTTACGTAAAATGGAGGTCCCGAGCCTGTGCGACGTCAGATACTCGTTAAATACCCATATCATAATTATACCTGGTGTTTGATCTAACTGACATTTTGAAAAATGATTAACTTTATATCAATTTGGTAGCTTTAAAAATGTGGACATTTAATAAAAAATGAAGAGAATGTGAGAAAAATTCGGCGTGAATCTATTCGATAAAGCACAAAGTTTAATGATATGATTACATGAATAAATTAACTGCGCTCGTTATGCCTAAATACATTAAAAATAGCTAAATATGAAAAAATCGAGTAAACATATACAGGAGAAAAAAAAAGAAATATTCTGACAACTCATAAAACACGTTGAGCCCACGCATGCGCAATACGGCTATAATGACAGACCCTTGTTTATTAAAGGCGTTCTGTATATGTTCTGGGAAAGAGTGAAATTATTTGTTTTTTTTAAATAGTTGTAATCAAAATTATTTGTTTCACGCGATGGAGTACTATGCTGCAATACCTTATAATCACAAATAAAAATTTTTATTTAAAGATAAAAAAATGTAATGTACTTTAGAGAGTATAGGTGATGCATAAATTATTTAAACCAATTTACAACATCCCCAATTTAGGGAGATGATTCCGCCACATTCAAAACAACGCACTTTGACACATTTAAGGATCGCGTTCTGAATATTGTCACGTATTGTATCGTACAAATCAACTTCGTTGACAACAGGAATCGACAAAAATTACAAGACCCTGGGCGCATGGTTACTTGAAGATTGTTTATATCACTTTACCACTAAATCCTGATTCCTTGAAATTAACAAAAAATTAGCTCAATTTGTAATGGAACCCATCCACTATTTACGAAAATGTTTATCTAGCCCCCTAATAAAAAGAAAAAAAAAGAAAAGAGTACAAATGAAAATGTGCATTATAGCTTCTAACATACCAATGAAAAATGCAACCATTCTACCCCCCCCCCCCCCCTCGGTTAATCACCAAATACTATCGATAGTATCGATTTATGTTATTATGTAGAAGGTAAATTTAACCCTTTGCACTCGGCACCGTTTCGGACGTTACCTACCGGCAACTCGACGCAACTTATTCGCGGAAACGTACACCCTGAAAACGTAATATTGTACAGTAAAATTTTAAAACCAAGTAAGGAATTGTAGTGAAATTTAGGTTACAGTAAACCCTCGATATAGCGAACTGGTAAGGGGTTTGATTTTCATAGTTCGCTATAACGAGATTCGTTATAACCGAGGGTTCTTTTTTTATATATCTTTTTTAGCCAATGGCCGCACTAATTTGATCATATTTAGAAGGAAATTCATTCATTAGAACTAGTTAAATTAAATCTCATGTATGTAATTAATTTTTAGATAAACTACATATTAATTAAACAATGAGATTCAATTATTTACCTGCCAAGTTCACTTGAGAGTTCTTTAGCCTTAGCTTTAATAAGACGGTCTAAGATTGGTATTTGAGATCTCATTTGTTTAAAGCAATTTATCAATTTTTTCCCAAATATTCATGAGCGGCAGAGCGCAGTCGTTTATTTGATGCTGAAGTTAATCCTTGGGCTGCGGTTGAATCTATTTTATCTTTTTTTTTATAATGGTTGACAATATTCATTTTGGAATTCCAGATTTGCCTGCGATAGTTTTCTTACTTAGAATTCCCGATTCAATATCCTGGAGAATTTTTAATTTTTCCTCGATTGATAAGGATTTACGTTTGTAACACACGTTTACCAACGAACTCATTGTTTATTTTTAAAAACACTATAAAGGACTACAGTACACTGATTCGAATAATAAAGAAGTCGAAACAGAACTGAGCTAGTTTTGAGAAAAAAGTAAATGGAATTAGAGAGAGAGCAAAAGCAAATCGGATTAGTTAAGAGTAAAAAAACACCTCGATTATAGAACTTGGAGCTACTTCGTCTTCCCGCAAGCCTTCTACGTTATAAAGTAAAAAAAAAAAAAAATAATAAAAATTCTAGCAGTTCGTTATAACAGAATATAATAATTCTCAAGCATCAAATTTAGTTCGTAGTTCGCACTAACCGAGGGATTTCGCTATAACGAGGGGTTCAGCAGAAATATAATGGTAATTTTGGGGGATAGTATTTTGGTTCGCTATATCGAGGTGATCGTTATATCCGAGTTCGTAATAATGAGGGTTTACTGTATATGTATTTGTGAAGCTTCAAGAACACATAGTTACAAAAAAAAAAAATTAATTTTTTTAAATGTTATATATATTTTTTTTAATCTAAATTTAAAGGGATGCCGAAAATAGACCAAAAATTGTGTAAAATGTTTGATAATTAAGAGACCGGGAGCGGATAACGATGGAAATCCCTTAGATTTTACTAAGGTATCGCCGTTCCTTATATATAAAAGCATAAAAAATCTAATCGGAGAAGTAAAAACAGTTAAAAAAATTACGAGATGGGGCCCTTTTAGTTGAAGTTTTCTCAGATATCCAATCAGAAAAGCTCCTAAAATGTGAAAATCTACTTAACAACTTTCCGTTTAAAGTAGAAGCACATGGGAAACTAAATCAAAGCAAAGGGATTATTTGGTGCCCCGAACTAAATTAGTACAATTGAGGAAATAAAAAGTGAATTAAAACCACAAAATATAGCCGATGTTAAAAGATTAACGTACTATAAAAATAATGAAAAACACAGCGAGCCGCGACCGTCATTTATCATTAAAAGCGAAATATCCTACAAATAGTGTTTACGATTTGTCTATGTCCTTATATGTTAAAAACTGAAAATTATTTTCATTGTCTCCATAGCGGAGCCTTTGAGTTTGAAGACAAATTTTAAATGGCTCCGCTCCGGAGACCTCGAATGCAAAGGGTTAATATGGAGTACTTTATAAAAAACAATCTAATATGGGATATTACCCACTCGAGCCTTGTGTGGCAGCTTTGAATTTTCTCCGTATAATTAAGTTTACTAAGACCGCTAATATCATCTCTTGTCATCAACAAAGTACTTCTTGGCTTGGGGGTTACGAAGTAAAGCTATTTGATCTTACACGTGTACGAAGCATGTACGGGGAAATGCTTTGACTTCAAATTAAGAATTTCATTATGTTATTACTTCAGCAAGGTTCATATCCCCCTTCAACGCTTTAGGACTAAAAATTCTTGAAAAATTTATATGGCTTCCTCTGCACAGGGTAATGGACTCAAACTAACCAATAATGAACTCAAATCAATTAACCTTTAAATTTACAAATTAAACAATTAAAAGTTCGCTTAAAGTTTATTTTCTTTAAAATATCTGAGATGGCAATCTTGTCTCGAGTTATTTAAGGCTTTTTTTCATCCAGAATCTTTCTTGAATATACAAGTAATCAATTGCCCACGTAAAAAGTTTTTGGTGTACTATAGTTATATGTATTATTTTTATGCTATATAGTTTTTATTGTAAACTATTATTTATTTAGAGGTAGGTGGATTAATAGTAAGGATTTTCAGTTTGATCTTTTTTTTTTTTTTTTATGATCTTACTTACCCCTACCACCTCTCACCTTATTTTTACCCTCAGTCTCTTAATTATTCTGGACTCAGAAGGTAAATATCAGATTTTATTCAGCAAACCAGCTACTTATTTAAATATTCATGTATAATTTTACTGTCTCTTATATAATCATCAGTTTTGTAAAGTATCCATGTCATGTGAACATACCATCAGTTGGTTTTGTTTTCCATTATTCTACTTCTTGTTGTTACTATCTATAATAATATAATAATTAAAATTGCGAGTATTCACAGGAGGTGGACAATTTTTGTCCAATTTTGGGCATCTCTTGAAGATCATCAATTTTTTCTCATCTCTTGCGAGATCGTAGGGAGAGGTATCAGTGAAGAGGAAGGATTGGCTCCGCTTGGAAGCGAGCTCTGTGGTGCAGTGGTTAGCATACCGCGCATGTCACGCGGAATTAAAATAAATTATTTATAAATATTGTTTATTTATTACATAATGTCACTTAATGCTACTATGACTAATCGGACGATGCTACGGTGGGAGTCTTATATTTTGCCTATAAAGGTATAATTAGGGTAGGGAACTTCAACGGGTGTCTGACATCGCACAGGCTCCGGCCCCCTCCGCAGGACGTCATATCCAAGGATTTTTCACTTCCTTTACAAAATCGTAAGACCACCTGCCGGACTACGATCCCGCGATCTAGGGCTTAATACTCGGGTCATTTTTACTTTACCCATACCAGTTATTTTTTGATGTACAGTGAATTATTTAACAACATACGTTATAACGTTATTGAATAACATATGTCTATTTTAAGAAAGAAAAATATATATATATGAAGGAGGTTACCTACCTTGTACCTCCTAGGTTTTAAGAAACGTTGTTTTTGTTAATAATGAATCTGGTACAAATGAGTCGTGTTCTTAAATCGGAAGGAGAGGCATATTAGACATTTCAAATGTTGGGAATATTGCATAAAACACGGAAATGCAGAAGAGGATGATACTTCATGAAGCTTGCTTTTCACCAAAGAAGATCTCCAGCATTTAAATGCAGTTTGAGAAGTTGCAGATGCAGTATATTAAACTATCATTTTCGTTTACATTTTAATCTTTTTAAATACACTACTTTAATCATCTGTTCTAATTTAACATCAAGATAAATCACTCTTTTAGAAATAAGTAACTGGTGTAGGTGAAGTAAAATACCTAATAATAAAAGACGACCCTAATACTCAGCTGTGCCAACCACTACACCACAGGTGACCCTAGTAAACTATTAATGAAATCTCTTTATTTTTGAAATTTTAAAATAATTGATAAATCAAATTTTAATAGATAAATTAAATGAAAAGTTTTTGCATTGCAATAAAAATATATTTTTTTTAAAAATAGTTTAGATCTTCGTTATTAAATAAAAGAATAATTAACTTATGCTAGTAGCAATTGAGTTTGTATGGTATTTCAATTAAAAGAGTGAAATTTTATGTTCCTTATTTATTTTTAAAAAAAAATCACGACGTTTTATGCACATTGCCCCATTCTCAGGTGAAATGTACTCAATTATTTAACATTGTCATTTATAAAATACGATATTAAAATTTAAAATTAATAAATTTCGTAATTCGCATTATCATCATGTGTGCAATTTGATAAATACACTTTTTTTATCCGCTGATTATCACATCGTAAATGGCAGTTATGGATATAAAAATAAAGTTAAAAAAAAAAATAGTACTTAACAGTTTGTAAAATTTTATAAAATAAAATTCAAATTTCTTGATGATTTTACATTCATTTTTATATTTTACGAATCTCTTGCCTGAATCATTTATTTTATTTATTTTTTTCATAGAATATTTGTGTATCTATTTAGAGTAGTATGAAAAGTTTTCGATTTGTATGGCTGTTAATCTTGCAAAATCAGTATTACATTATTAAACTATTATTATATTTTGTGGTTTAGGGTCTCTTTGTAATACATATCATTGAAAATCCATTATACTAGGTTGTTACAAAAGTCCTTGTTCACAAAATTAATTTTATTCAAATGTGAGTACAAAATTTACAAATCAAATTTATTCTTCAAAATACAGGCCATCACTTTCAACTACTTTAACCCATCTTTCAGCCAAAAGTTGTATTTGATGTTGATACCACTCTGCAGTTTTCGAGGCAAAGAACTCCTCGCATCCAGATTTGACATCATCGAAGTTTTCGAAGCGCCGACCTTTCAAAAAATGCGCCATTGACCTGAAAAGTCCATAGTCAGACGGTGCGACGTCTGGGCTGTAAGGAGGGTGGGGCAAGACGCTAATCCCGTTCATTTCTGAAAATTTGTCTTTAACTAATCGTGAGCGATGAGCAGGGGCGTTGTCTTGCTGAAATAACGCTTGCTTTCTATTAATCAAAGCGGGGTATTTCACTTTTAAAACTTCACATACCCTATCGAGCTGTTCACAGTATAGCTCAGCGTTGATAGCCCTGCCCTCTCGAACCAGCTCGAAGTGATCTAGGACGACCTGATCTAGGTTCATCTTCAAGGCTTGTATTCCCAGAATTAAACCGCCTGAACCAAAATGCGGCCGTGTTTCGATGCACCACACTTTCCCCTTCCACTGCACAAATTTCCTCGGCTGAGGCCTTTGCACTAAAACCTTTTTTCCAATAATGCCTAAGAAGGCCGCGGATGACAAATTTTTCTTCCCACATTTCTAGTGAAATTTAATAAACTGAATGAAAGGCAGGAACAGGTGGCGTACATAGATAATTAGAGGATCAGTTAATGTAAACATTGACATAAGAATTGTATTCGTCAGAGATTAAATAAGGATTAAATTAGAGACCTCAATGTAAACAACTTGATATGCACAAGGACTTTTGTAACAACCTAGTATATGTGATCCCGACGAGAATCATATTGTATAACGAAGCCCTCAATCTAACAATATTTCGGGTTTAAAAACACTTTTATCGCAGCATATTCACTTTATATTTTAAATTTATTATGGAAAGCTTCTATCATGGGCACTCATAAAATAAAAGAGTTTTTTTCTTTTTCACGCGGATAATAAACAACAAATATAAAAGTTTGCCCCGTTTAATAGTTACTTGGGTCTCGGCGGAAAGCAGTAAAATGTGAGGCCCCATGTGCAAGGGTTATTAAACTGCCCAGCCCTAAAGTTTTGCAATGAACCAGTCTTCATTCTAATAAAAAAACATATAAACAATTTATTAAACTTGAATTTTAGGGGGGGGGGGATATTTTATTACAAAATTTTATCATGATAATTAACATAAAAAATATATATGACTTCTTTGAAGTAGTCATTATGAAGAGTTGTTGACAAGATTAGTATCACTAGATATAATTCTTTTTTGTTTTTAAATTTAGAGACCAATACTTAAACAAGAATTTGATATTAACATTACCAAATCACGTATTGAAAAGAATAAAATTAGTTGATGGAATAAAAAAAGTATATATTATATTTCATTAAAAAATATTCCAAATGAAAATACTGTTGACGACCTGTTCTTTTATAAAAGGTATTCTTTCCTTCTTTGGATTAGACAATATAATTTTAATTTCCCATAGGGCCTTGCCGTCTTTCAATACGAATTTCTCTTTCCGAAGTGAACAATCATTGGCCGTTTACATGTTAATACAAAGAGTTTTAGTTGGTGAATAAAAGGCATTAACAGAAATTTGGTTAAATGAACAATAGTACCCACGCAGTCAACGAGAAAGCAAGTCACAAAAAAAATTTTACTTGCCTCGAAAACAAAAAGAGACAAAAATAGTCACAAACGTATGATAATGTTCTACCCTATATATATATATATATATATATATATATATATATATATATATATATATATATATATATATATATATATATATATATTTACCCAAGCGGCAAGGATGGCTCCAAACAAAGTCAGCTTATTGTTCCCTTTCGACTTGTTTCCTGATAGAGTCCACGTGCTGAAGTGCGGTTTTGTGTGGCAAAACTAAAATTTTACGTCGAACGGATTTTCGTCTCTAGGTATGAGTAATTATTTTATTCAATCTGCTCTTACAACTTTTTCAGTATGCATGTATCTCTTAAGAATTTTCCTGGCTTTGGCTTTCCTACCTCTTCAAGTACATCGTAGGAAGTTAAAGACATCAAAATGTCTCGTATGGGGTTCCGTGAGACTAGGGCGTTGGGGCACAATGAAACTGTACCGCATGTGTTTTTCATTGTGCAATAAGCGGTTTTTTTATCAGTTTCTTACAGATCGATGTTAAATTGAGAGCGGAACACCAAAAAAACTGTATTAATTTATGACAACATTCTTCCAAAATCAAACTTTCATCTTTACTGAAGGATTTCGTGGCTACCCTAAAGCAAAAGAACGAAAAACCGACTGGAAGCCGAATAAAGTTTTTTTGTTAATTATGGTGCTGTTATTTCTTACATAGATTAGATCCTAAGGTAACATGGAAAAAATAAATAATTGAAAATAAAGTCTCAGGTAGTGTGCTATGGGTAAAAAATCTTTTGTGTTTCATTGTGCCCCACCTCGCCCTATATATATATATTTATATATATTTTGATATAGGGACTAAATAAAATATGACATTTTTTTTTTTTTTTTTTTTTTTGTAACTGCTATTTCCCTTGTATAAAATATAAACTAAAAGAGATAATTCGGCGATTCCTGAGAATAGAAGAAGCAAGAGACGTTATTTTTTCGCCGTGGGGGCAGAGAGAGAGAGAGAGGGAGGAGGGGAACTGTGTATGGTGGCTGAAGGTGTCAGCGGCTAGGAAATCAAGAGTAATGCCCCTACACGGAACAGCACTATAGCCGGCTCTCCCTGGTGCCTGATCCAATAATTATGCTCCCCCCCCCCCTTCTAGGCTACAAATAATCATAACAAAATACCATCCCAAGCCCCCCCTTCCACTCCTCCCACCCCCCCCCCCCTTAATGGCAAACTGCAACAGATTTAGACCTGTCCAATTACTTGTAAGCCGATAGCCTATCGGTCGATATGGCTATTTCTCCTCGAATATTCTTTAGACAGTTCAATCCTTTCTTAAGTCTGTGCAGTGTAGACATTGGTTACATTAAAAAAATTAATTCAATTATTTATTGATAGCTGATTTTATCAAAGTCTTCTCTCTGGGGTGCAAAATTTACAACTTAATACAGTAGAACACCCTCTATCCGTGGTTATGATATGTGGTTATGGTATGTGGGTCCACGGATAATTGAAAACCCCGGATGATCGAATTACAACACTTTATTTATTTAATGTGATAGAAAAGAAGGTTAACCCGTAACCAGTAAGGTGGGGTCCTAGGAGCCCCAGCCAGTTTTGTTTATTGTATAATTCCCATTGGGGGTGCTATGAGGAGCTGTTGTTCACAGTACCTTTCAGGCAGTAGCTTCTGTGCTGTTGACAGAAGTGGTGGTTCTGTGGTAAGTGATTTATGAGTTTTATTCAACTAATAGTAGAGAATGGGGTCCGTGTGACCCCACTATACCGTTAGTGAAACTTTTTTAATATAAATAATTGATTTTGATATAGTCAAAAATGGCATATTCGCAGCGAAAGTAGATGAATGTTAACGATGCCAATTTTCTGCAATGGATGGAAGATGCTTTGAGCGATTCTGGACCTGACCAGGACTTTGATCCAGAATTAGAAAGTGACCATGATTGGAATCCGGAGTTAGATTATGGGACCGATGACAATCAGGAATATGAAGCCGAATCAGCTGTACCTGATAAAATAATAAGATGTGGGAAGTGCCCAAGGAGCAGGGATAAAAAACCAAAGGTTTACTGTGCTCATTGCAGTACACCAATATGCACCGATTGTGCCAAGGGTGTCTGTGAAGACTGCCTGTAATAGTGCTTGTAATTTCTCTATTTTTTTTTTTAATTATCTTTTGTCCAATTTTTTAATGTTCCTTATATAGTAAATGATAGAAATCAATCACTATTCTTTATGATTTTTCATGTGCTCATGTCTTAATTTTAATGTTTAATATTTAGTAATTTTCATTTTTACAGTTTTGCCTTTTGTTAAATATACTTTTTTATAAAACAAAAATTTACATTTATTGTGCTCTATCCAATGCAGATACCTTTAGGTATGATGTGTGGCTGTAAATCAATTAAATTTAATCTGTTTAATTTAATCTGTTTTCAATTTAATTGAACATTTCCAGGGAACATTTTGAACTAACAAATATTGTGGTCCCGGTGAACGCACCTTACTGGTTATGTAACAACTTATTGACCATACCAGTTAACTAATGGTCCAGTTAACTTATAACATCTTATGATCCGATTTCTTACATTCCCTTCTTAACAGCCGATTATCACATGAAAATCTCCGAAATGCCGAACACCTCAAAGACTCAATTTAGTCGATTTTTAATGAGATTATTGTATTTTAGTGCAGCAAAAGTTGTTAACAGATGAAATTATGTTGTTTTTTAGAATCGGACTCCGGGGTCCGATAAAGGCCATCAGTAATAAAACAAGAGTACTGGACGGCATCACACTTCCGCGTCCGATAATATTGCAAAGAATGCCTTTATGGTTATCTTTAATATTTCTTACTAAGTCTTTAATTATAAATAAAACACTGATATTTGCTTTATTTATTTTATATAAATTCATTTCTTTAATAGAGTTAATAGAGCCCCGGATAATGAGGGTCTTACTGTATATAAATATAAAATATCTTTATATATAAGTATCATTATGCTCACATAATAAAAAAATTGAAAAACATATAAAAAATAATTGGAACAAAACCACAACAGATAAACAAAAATAGACAACTATGATGAAGGGGACAAGATTATTTGTAACCCTAAGTCCAAAAACATGTGATATGAGCGTATAGTTTCATAGATATCAACTTTAAATAAAGAAAATTGGCGATAGAGCTAACAATCTGTAAAATAGTTAATTATAATAGTAATACATAAAATATTAAAAACTTCATATGTAATAACTCAACTATTGTGATGAATAATAATGAATTGGGTAAGGATTATAAATTTTCACTGAACTTTATTAATATTTTATAAACAAAGGTACGAGTAGTTACACCGCTCTACTACCGACCAGAAAGGAACGTTGTGTATTCTTTATAATTGTTCATTTTTTTCATTGGGAATATTAACAGATATAAAGGCAGAAATAAGAACTATCCGTCAGCAAATTTTCGAGATTTTAGGTAACGAACAAACGGCCCTTACATATTTATATGAGATAAACGGGGGGGAAAAACATGTGATCAAAAATAAAATAGAAAGTTGCTCTGTTACTAATTTTCCTATTTCCGTGATATTGTTTTCATTTTGAACTTAAGAAAGAAAAATATAGTTTTGCAAAAAAAATCTTATTCTATTCTTTATAATATTTCTTTCATTAGAAATATTAACATGAAAAGTAGAAATGGCCACTATTCCGCTTAACAACAACGTCCCGTAGAATTTTCGAATTTCCCACTCAATGTACCCTTAATTGAAAAATTAAAGGGAGAAAAACTGGCGATTGAGTGTGATCACGGTCAAATCACCTCCTCGCACGACCGCTGACCAAGAAACATTACTTCCTTACACAGTATTGCACCCAAGACCCGTCATGGGTTGTAGTGGTACAGGTTTTTACTATCACTTACCTATAAACCTGTACCACTACAACCCATGAAGGGTCTTGGGTTCAGTACTATGTAAGGAAGAGTACTGTTTCTTGATCAGCGGTCGTGCAAGGAGGTGATTTGATTGTGATCACGCTCAACCGCCAGGTTTTTCCCCTTAATATTTTAATTAAGAGTACCCACATAATAGAGGCTGGGTTTGCCCCAGGAGGGTCTCTTGGCCCACGAGACGAACTGGTGCAGAATAATAAAGATATCATGAGCCATGTCAGATTCGAACTCGGGACCTTAAGCACAGCAGTCCACTGCCTTACCAGTGGGCTACCCCGCTCCCCCTCACTTACCTATATATGAAATAAATAGTAGGGAAAAGTATTGCGATCGTGAAAAATTTCTACTTCCGGTTTTCAACGGAAATACACGGTTTGGGGTCCCCTGAGTCAAAATAACCAAGTCCCGCGAAATAGTCTCTGTGTTTGTCTGTGCGTGTGTGAACAGACTAGCTCAAAAAATATAAATTGTGCGAACCTGAAATTGGGTATTTGGTGTATGTATGTGCCCGCGATGTAACAGCAAAAATTTGTCAAACGGATGGGGTACTTTATTTAAAGAATTTTGTCTAATTTTTAGGTTTTTTTTTTTCGATTTTCTAAAAAACGGCTCTAACGGTTTTGATTAAACTCTGTATTTGATGTATGTATATGGCCGCGACGTGACAGTTAAAATTTCATCAAAATTGATCAATTGGGGCATTTTACTTGGTAAATTTTGTCTCATTTTCACGTTTTTTTTTTTCGAATTTCTCAAAAATAGCCTTAATGATTTTGATTAAACTCATGTCATGTTTAATGATAATCAAGTATTCTTTACTATAAGGTAAGCTTTATCATTATTAAAATGTTCTGAGGGGGCATAAATATGGGGAAGGGGCCTTTTTTGTTTTCTTATGAAGTACCTTTGTTTTTGTTTATATGGAGAAATTATCTCTCTCTCTCGTTTTACCTAAAAATAAGGAATGGCTAAATATGAATTATGAATAAAATCAAGTAAACATAGAGAGGAGAAAAAAATAAAAATATTCCGTCAACTCATAAAACACGTTGAGCCCACGCATGCGTAATACGCTTTTAATGACGGACGATTGGTTATAATTAAAGATGTTCTGTTCATTTAATGGAAATTATTTGTTTCATGGTAACTAAATGAAGTTTAGTTACCATCCTCAAATCCTAGTTTTGATTTCATAGGTACCTGCAATTATCTCTGTACCTTTTGTACTATTATTTTTTGTATTGTATGCTTCTTTCTGTATATTTTCCATATTTGTATGCAATGTTACATTATGTATTATCTCATTTTTATGTTATTATTCAGTCCAGACACAACTATTTGTATACAGTACCATATATTTTGTTAGTTTTAAATAATTTTGTTCACTCAGTTGTCATGTGCCTTCACTTCAAAAGCGTTGGATTTCCCTGCCATAAACCTTTGAAGTCGGCAAACTACCCCCTATCACTACCTCTCACCTTATTTTTACCTTTAGTCTTAGTATCCACCTGGACTCAGTAGGTAAATATCATATTCTATTATATCTTGTTAACCAGCCTCTTATTTTAATATTTACATACAGTATACATATAGTATACATATAGTATACACCATCTTTTATATTATTATCAGTTCTGTAATGTATCCATTTATTGTCACCCTCTAGCATAGATACTCATATATTTGTTTTTTTTTAGCCCTGATGAAGATCCACAAGTGTGATCGAAACGTTGGCTTACCATAATAAATATCATTGTAACTGAAAATCCTGACCATTATTTAACCTATCGTAAATGAAGTTTTCAACAACTACATAGAGAATTATAAAATCAGACGACTTGGAGTATAATGATTGCATTACCGAATTATCACAAGTAAAAACTTTTATTTAATAATAAAAATAAGTGAAAGTAAAAATAAGTGCATTTTATAGAGCAAATAAAAACAAAAATAAGAAATGAATTTGGAAAAATGTGTGACTTTAGTAGAAGTGGCAATTAACAAAACACATCAATTTCTAATCTGAGTAAGTTGGTAAGTGAAAGTTCTGTGTTGCTCCCATCGCACCTGATTTTTACTTAATTAATTCTGCTCGTTTGTGGTATCTGCTCGGAATATTTCTGTTATTTACTTGAATGAACTCTGTATATAAAAATGTTCAGCATATATTGTACAGATAATAAATATATTGTATAACAGGTAATAAAACGGTGATTGGGCCACTCCAATATTCATGGCACTCCATTCTCTTCCCCTCTCCCATGCATTAAATACTGTTATAACGTTCCTTGAACCATCGACCCCCCCCCCCCCCCCCAACAATTTTTCTTTTGGCGCATAGAATTGGGTTTGATAATAGTGATATGTATTGGTTTTATTTATTATTATTATTATTATTATTTATTGTTATTATTATTTATTTAATTACCTACATCATATAATTTGCCTGCACACATTTAAAAACTAAATCTGTGAATTCATCTATATTTATTCCACTGATTACCTTTCAGTTTTATATAACTGTAGATTCCTTATCTGGAAACTTAATGTCCGAAACTCATATAAATCGAAATCAAAAGTTGTATTGTAAGTCGTTTCTAACAAAATTTCTTGCTATAGTTTAAAATAGTAACCCCTACGGATTTATTATTGATAAAACAACGGATCTAAATATTTTCACGAGAAAAAGATCGAGAAGTTTGGGTCAAATAAAATGTATTGACATTTTAAATGAGTTAAATGTTAAAAATTCTTCAATCTACAGATATCATTTCATATTAACTTAAATGTGTACCGCATACTATTTACAAGGTGATTCAGTGTTTAGTGGAGAAACTCTGTGAGGTAATTCTATACACGATTTTCGACAAATAATTTCATTTGATGCATTGTCAAATTTCCAACAGTAAAGGAATGGAATCCAGTTTTACTTCTTCTTAAGGAGGTCGCAATTGAATAGAAAAGTATTGCTAAAAAACTATTCAAGATAATAAAATTCTAGGTACCCCTTCGTAAATTAGATATATTTTTATGGAAAACATTTATCTACTTAGTGATTGGTAAAACACCGCAAAGTTGTATTTCTTGATAAATGAGAGGTTTTTCACGAATTATTTTCCACTTTTAAGAAAACTTCTAAATTTAGTAAACATCGAATTCCTGTAAACGAAGTTGATGTTTATTGAGGGATTGCTTTAATAATTGACTGCAATTCATCATAAAATGTGCTACCTATGTAATTTTGTTACTAGACAATTTTATTATACGGGAGTACATAAAAGCATTTCCCGATATCATTGAAACTTTTAAACATTACAATAAATACAATAGTAAAAGTCAAAAAGTCGTATTAGCCAAATCTTTAATGTACTCTGAGGACTGCAAATTACGTCAACTAAAGGAAAATTGAACACTCTCTTATAAGATGCATTGAGATTCGTTTTGGCTAAAATTTACCAAGAACCATAAGCGGCTTTATAGCGAAATTTAGAATAACAAAAAATATGAAATCTAGGTTAAACGAAGTTAAACGAACTTTTTTTGGAATTTCTTTTGAACTGTACAATTGATTCCCTGAGTTTGGACACCAAAAACCTAGTCCCATATCATAAATTTTTTAAATAAATCGTAGCCGAATATTAAACCAATCCTTCAATTAATTTCAAATAAAATTGCAGGGCTTTATTTAATGTTTACTCAATGTAGAAATGTTCCTAAAAGTGGAGGATCTAAGTTCCATCAGGCTTAGAAAATAATTCGTGAAAAACCTCTGATTCATCCAAAAATACAACTTTGCGTTTTTTGACTTCCAGCATGTCCCTTTTAGCAACTTTCTTAGTAAAGCAAAATAATGTTTTCTCATAGAAAATTTGATATAATTTACGATAGTGCACCTAGAATTTTATTAGCTTGAATTGTTTTAGAGCAATACTTCTTTATTCAATAAAAAATGAGACCTTTTAAGAAAACACAGACATAAACTACTTTTTTTTTCACATAACATTACTATAAACCATTAGAATCAAGTTTGGCCTTGTTTTTATTATTCAGATAAAACTATCTCTCTTACGAAATTTCACAGTATCCGGAACACGGCTTAGAGTGCGCTAACACATATTAGCATACAGTACTTAGAATTTACAATGCAAAAAAATTATGTATTTATTATAAATATAAATATTTTTTATTATATTTTTATGAACAGAGACGTGTATCCGGCCTTCCCCACTCATTACGTCTATGATTCTGAACGATCGATTTGTCGAACTTCCCCAAGTCAAATGTTATAATACTTATAATTAGTTAATGACGCATGCCGTTTCGTTATGGATAGGTTTCAAATCGTACGCGTTCCAAAAACAAGACTTTTTAACATAAAATGAATACAAGGCTCTCGTAATGCTTTTCCTCTGTTTACTCTCCGTACATCAATGTTTGGGTTCAATTTAACAGCGACACACGTTTGTTTTTCCCAACTTGAATGAATCACACACCCCCCCAATCTATCTCCCCCCCCCCCAATTAAACATACATTATGCTCAAGCGTGCGAATCCGGCCAAAAATCCAATAAATAGGGATTGCTCAATGTTGTCATAATTTAGAAACGTCGCTCGAACAGATGTCAGCCAGTACTAAACTGTCATCCTCCAGGATTTCAATTTTAAATACATATTTGGCGATGAATGAATTATATACCTTAGAGCAGAAACTAATTCAACTCAAATTAACCAAAATTCCTAACTCGGGGGGGGGGGGGGATAGAAATACCATAGCTTATTACAAAACACGAATACTCGGAATGTTCTGTTTGATAAACATTCCCATAGCGGACATGCCATATCAATTTAAAGTGGAGGACATGGTTAGTCTCTCACGGATCTTTATGAAATTTTTTGAGTGGAATTCCTGATAAAAAAATATTATACAAGTATTTTGCCAGTGGGTCCTATCCCAATTTATGTCGAAATGGCAGTATGTGTTTTTCCTAGGGAGTTCTGTCTCTCTCTAACACGCGCAGATCTAGATAACTCTGTCCTTATTCCTCCGTGCGACGTTGCCGCTAATTTCAACTTCGTCCAATCTTTTCGGGAAAAATTCTATAATGTGCGGAATTTGATTCTCTATCATCCTATCCTAAAAATAAAACACAAAAGATAAATCTACAATCGCAATAAATTATATTTGGTCATTCCTTTACTTAAAAACTTTAATGGAAATTCTTGTTTCTCTCGTCCCTGCGTACTTATTTTTAGAGATATTGCTTTGAAATTTTTCATAAAGACACCAGACGTTGCCTACACTCGTAAAAAAGAAAAAAAGTGGTTTTAATGTTGTTCCTTTCCTATATTTTTGGCAAAATGAAAATAAAAATTGACATTTTCGATTTTTAAAAAGTAGCCTGCGAGGAATTTTCGTTCTATAGCAGTACTTATTATTACTACCGATGGCTCACACTTGACTGCCTCATCGGGCGGCGTGTACCACCGGTGGCTCACACTAGAAAGCCCCCTCTGCCAAATAATAAGATCTTTAACACTTTGACTGCCGAAAAAGAATACCTGAGAGTCACGCTCTCGTTTTGAAATAATTTTAATATTTAATTCTCTGACAAGAGATCACTCACTCGGTTTCAGGTGCCAAAGTGCTGAGAAAGTAGAAATAATTTCTATATAGCTGAAAATTAAAATAATGAAAATTCAAAGCAAATTCATTTATTTTATATTTATTTGTATTTATTTATATTTATATTCATATACTTATAAACGTATAAACATTTATTTTTTAATAATGATAATAATTAATACCGTATTATAAACATAACTAGTAGGATAATATTTTTTATTGTTTATTTTATTATTGTTGGATTGCCAATACTGCATAATGCCCAGGAACTCCGCCCATAGAGCGGAAAGCATTAAACAGTCCTGGCGTGATCGTGTTAAAGAAAAAACATTTATTCCTATATTTTATGTTTCGAGCTTAAAAATGATATCGGCATGATTCTTTCACCGAAATTCTTATTTTTTAGTTTAAATTTTAGGAAAAATACATACCTATTCTGTTTTTGTTCTTCTGGCAAACTGCCCTTATTGATTTTTTAACACAAACAATTACGTTGATTTTTTCAATAAATAAAAAAATATACATTTAATTAGTTAATATATTAATTAAAGGAATTACTCAAGCTGGTTTATTTTATAACATAACGAATATAATAACACGAATTCCGATTACCTTAGCTTCCACTTCCTATTAAATATCCGTCAACGTTTCGGTGCATTACCCCATCATCAGGATTCATAATTATATCCATACATACGTAAGTTGTCCCATTTTTTTTTTTTTTTTCAATTTTATACTATAACAAATCAACTATATACAAGATAAATATATTTGCAATACTTAAATGTGTGTATTCCCAACATCATTGTCACAAACTAAAAATAAAAATAAAAAAATTCAATGTTCTTGAAGGTACCAAATGCAAATCTGACCTCATTTGTTTGTTTTAAAAACTGTATAAGGGTAGTTTTCTTGAAGATCTAATTTTTTTTTACCGATATCATCTACCTAAAGCAGAATCGATTGGACAGCTATCGATAGGTTTCTTTTGTATAAAGAATTAAATCATGATATCACAATTTTTAGGTTCAAAGATGACTGTTCTTGGGATCTTACTAGGAACGATTTATGTTGGATGTTTAAACTTAGATGCGAACTCCTTTATTTAAATTACACCCCATGGCTTGATAGGGAAAATACGAATTGCCAACTTTGTAACCTACCCGTAAAAGAGGACCTTTTTCATTTCCTGGCAGAGTGGTCAGCCCTCAGTAACATCCGAATACAGTTTCTAGGTTCTAGTACTGTCCATACTACTTTTTTAATTTCTCTCCTTAATGTCCCCACTGAAAAAGATTGCCGTAAAATTGTAAATTATTCTCGACATGCATGGTCCCATCGCTACCACTTAATCCATCCAACATAGACAGAATTCATCTTTCGTTTCTTTTCACTCTTTATTTTTATATAATTTTTTATTTTATTATATAGTAATATTTACTTTATTTTCATTTCTTAATGCTTTTATATCTTTTGTTTTTGCAACCCTTACTTAACTTGAATTTTCTTTTTTAACCCATAATCAGAATTTGTAGTAATTTCCTTGTTTTATATTTGTACTTTAATCAGAAGAATCTAGTTCTTATTGTTTATTTTTATTTTTTATTTATTTTTTTTTTCTTTATTACTTTATATCTCTGTTTTTTTTTTGTTTTTTTTTAATTTATTATTATTTATTCACTGTACCAGTAATTTTTGTTTAAATTTTTTGTATAAATTTTCCGGCAGACGGATTTCCATGCCGTACAATGTTTGTCTCTTTTGTGTATAATTTGTAATTATTATTATTCAATAAAACATTATTATTAAATTATTTATTGGACAGCTGCATTTTTTCTTAAATTTACTCTGAAAAGTAAAAATTTAGGCATCATTTTTTAAGCCCGACTTATAAAATAAAGTCGTTTAATGTTATTTCATTTTTTTTTTTTTTTTTTTCGGTTTCTAGGACCTCCAAAAAAATTGTCAAGACCCATAAGAGACTGGCCGTTTCCTCCCCTCATTAGTAATAGGGACGTCATCTGGTTTGAAACAATTAATGCACTGACTTCAACTTTGTTTGCTTCGGAAATTTCAATAAAATCAGAACTTTTTAATTAAAATAGATTAGCATTTTTAAAATATATGTATAAATGGAAAACACATCCCGTGCATTTTTTGAATTAATGAATAACTGTTTTCATTTGTCTTTACATTTCGGAGTCGACCTATCTAATTTATCTAATTCCATCATTTAAAATTTCTAAGAACGCTACAATGGTAAGTATAGGCAACTAATTACTATGTAATAATTACAATTTATAAATAACATTTATGACAGTATATGTATGAGACATAACTCTCACGACATGTATATGTAGGCATTATTATATTTTATTTGTAATTGAATTCCTGTATAAGTCTAAACCTATACGGGCAGGCTATTCTACAATAATTAACCGATGCTTGCCAATTTTCACCATTGAGGTGTTTTTAGACCTAATCCATACTCAAAATTTTATTTTTTTAACAAACACTTCTAATTTCACACAAGATGGGATGTGATGCTAGCAATGAAAAATGTCCTAGTTTTCTTTTTTATTACAGAATGAGCATAGTGGTTTACTTTTTAAATAAAATCTATTGTAATTTCAATATATCACTTTAAAAAAAAAAAAAATTATTGGGCAATAAATTAATTTTAGTGTGTATTTTGTTCACCTATACATTACAAATATTTTAATTTATTATATACCTGATTGTGTCATTTTGAAAAAATACTTGAAGTTAATTGTTGTGTATGTTATTTTAATGTTATGAGAATAGAAACCCATACAATGAAAGACTACCAGACTAAGACAAAAATATCATTCATTATATAAACAATGAATCGTTATTAGAACATTAATAATTATTTTACAATAATGTTCCTATCTAATGATCTTGGTGGTATAGAAGCATCTTTTGCAAGTGTCCAGTTTCCGCAAAAGGGTATCCAATAAGGAACATGGATTAAATTGGGTTACAGTGCGAATATCTGACCTGATAAGAGTACATCTACTACCCACTTCTGTACTCGCATGAACGTAACTCGACTCACCCCGCCCGGACACACATGTGCGAGATACTGGGCTTGAAAGTAGACAGCTGCCTAATGTACTCCCATCTTTTCAGTAGATAATCATTTCAGTGTGTCTCGTGCAATACAATACAACTACTTCTTAAGGTTTGGTCACACATGCCCGACACCGGGTCAACCGACCCGTTACTATCTACCCTTCATATTTGGATCAGACTCCAATTTTCGTTCAAGTTTTAATCAGTTGAAAAATTTTTAAATATATATATATTTTCTATTATGCGATGATTGACTAGATAAACTTGAGTTGGAATAATTAAACCAATCTCCTGCTGCGGTGCGGTTATGTGTGACCAGACCTTAATTCGTACGATGCGGTCACGTGGTGCGAGTAGCTGCCCCGCAGTAACTGGCTAGCCCAACTCGCATGCTTGCTCACACTGTAACTAATGTATTACTCCACACAAATGACTGGTTTTAAAATTCTATAAATGAAAAATATCTATGTACTTACACAGGTATAATATACATACATCAAGATAATTTATTATTATACTACAGATAATATGAATATTATAATAATTATGTTAATTATTCAGAATTTGTAACGTTCGGATTGACATAAAATTCGGATACTTATAAAATACTGAAATATAAAACGGTTATTCGTCATTGAAACTTTACTAAACTCCTTAAATGTTAATATCACTTTTTAAAAATTCGTTGAAAATAAAAAATGGTACTTTCGACATTATAAGTTAAGTAGCATTATTATTGTGTTCTACGTCATTGAGGAAAAGAGATTTGGTATACGAAGGGCAATCAACCCGTCAGTTAAAACGTGGAATCTGATGACGAAGCGCATAATAGTTGTCATCTCTACAGCGGCAAAAAGTGAAACGTGGAACTTGTTACAGCTGACGAGATAAAATTATTAAATAACTAGATATAAAATTTCTATATTTTATATATTAAATTGTTAATATAAATCAATTATACTACATATAGTATACAAATGTATATTCAATTTGAACATTTTTTTTTAACTATAAATTTAATGAAACGTTTCTAGAAAAAATTATTCATAGCAACTTGAATAATTGTACTATGATTAGCAATTTATTTAATTTTAAAAAAAATCATTAGTATAAATAAATACGAGTAAAAATGACCAATTTTTCGTAATAAAATAATTCAAAGGTAGTTTAGAGGAATCCATTTTGAAAATAAGGTAACTAAACTTAGTTAGATAGCTTCAATGAGGATTAGGCCTAGTCGCTATCAAAAATCATTTAATTTTAATTGAAATATCGAATATGATTAAAATCTATAGACTAGTATTTGGATGTGTTAAATGATATTCTAATTCAATGCCTACTCAATTTGAATATCATTTAGTTTAGTCAGGTTAAACTTCATAAACATTTCTGCAAGCCTATTATTACAGTTCGTTGTTGCCGTATTTGTTTAGTTCAATGAAGCCTGTAGATTTTTTATTCTTTAATTAAAAGCCCTCAACAGTAGTTTCCTACATATACTCACCAGTTTTTGGGAGCCATATGGACATTTTCCTTCGTTAAAAGTAAACAACAATCTTTATTTAAAATTTTCAAAACAAAAAAAGCACGCAAGATCACATAAATTGAAATAAATTTTAAGATTTATATTCTCGTTATGGGTTTTATTAAAAAAGTTTCTGCTACGAGTTAGTTTATCAACATTTTATTGGATCAGGGTTCGATAAAAATGCACCGTTTACACGTCCTCCCGATGGATAGCCAAAAATATTTCTTTTAACTGATATCTTCTAGAATTATTAAATTATTCTGGAATGATTAATCAAAAGGAATTTCAATAATTGTTTTTCTTTATTTCAAAATTGACTAAAATTCTTTAGTATTATAATCATTTCAGAAGAATTGTTAAAAAAACATAAACTCAGTTTCCAATTCTAAATAGAATTAAATTATATTAAATTATTTCTATGATCTACAGCTTCAAATTTCATTTTCTGATAATGTTAATGTATATGAGCTTTTTGGATTATATCAGAAGTTTAGATTTTTTGTCAAGTTAGCATAATTTAGTAATCGGAATCTATATGCACTTTATCTCGGAATCCCGAATTGTCGTTTCAGTCAAGATATAGTCCTTGGTAGAGGTACTTACTTACTTACTGGAATAAATGGAGTATTATTAAGGAATCTGCAAAATATGATGTAGTATTTACATTTTGAAATATAATAAAATGTCTGAACTACAATTGAAGTTAAACTGAAATTTGTACAATAATATGTTAGCTCTTTGGTATGTTATCTCAAATCGATAGAACTGATATTTGCTTATGTTTATCTGGGCGGTTGTGATTTCATTACAGCCGGTATTTATGTTGTCAAGATGTTTTCGCCGAAAGACTTTTTAAAATTTTTATATGTCATAATTTCGTAAAAATATTTGTTCCATTACATATCTACTACATATATTCAATTAAAAATGTAGCAATTTTGATGTTGAATTTTTAACATATGACATCTGTAACGCTTTTAAATACAATCATTTTTAAATTGCAATGTTAAATAAGTCTAGAAGATTGTTATTAGGTGTGTTTATATTGCTTACAGTGGATGTAATTTGGGTTTTCTCTTCTGAGTTGACCAAGGTAGGTGCAAAATTTGATTACAGTTTTGGGATTTATTTATTGTGTTTTAGTGCAATTAACTTCTATTACTAAGTTTTTCTAGAAGCAGAACACAATCCTTGGATTTGGAATTTATTACATTAGTATATTAGTTATTTATTTTTCTTAACTAAATTCTTAACAAACAATGTGTATTATGGGTGCATAACCGATAATACATATTTTAGTAAATTAACCAATCCAGTAATAGTTATTCCTATTCTTATAAAAGGCATACAACCAAGATTACATCTATGTAAGTGGACTTATAATTAAACCTGGAAGTTTTTTATTTTTCGGTGTTTATTGAGTTGCCATTGATATTTTCTGTAACCTTCCTGAAAACTTTTTTATTATTGTAATGTATTGACCTTTAAGGTGTCTACCAAAACATTTTTACGGAAGGCAGTAATCTGATTTACAATTGAAAAATTGCACTCACGATTTTTACCTCGACTTGCTAAATTTCCCGAATTTTATTGAGGTTTTTTTGTTTTTTATGTGAAGATCTGGGGTACATTGAATATCTAGGGAATATTGGTTTGAGGTTCTTTCTGTTTTTAAGTTAAAATTATTTCATTGTTCTAGTATATTTACAATCAAGAAGCCTTTCAGAAACCATTCTTCAGCACCTACATCAAAACTTCTATGCTTACAATTTATCTTCTTGGTTTATTTTGTTACCCACCATGGCGAGATTATTTTGGAAAGCAGCCCACTTACACAGTATGTATTACAGGCTAAAATTGTAGTCTTTGTATTTAAGATAATACTGCTTTATTAAATTATTAAGCTAAAATTATGAATATGGTTTCAGCAATTGGAAACTGAATTGGAGGAAGATATAATTCAACCTGATGATGATACCAGTTTGGTGAGATGATTTATATTTTATAATAACTTACGTCATTTTTATTTTGTTTTAAAAAAATGTTCTTTCTCTTTTGTCATTTCACTCGCTGTTTTAGAGTCCTCCAACCTATGTGCCCATTAAATGGCCTGAAAAAGTAGAAAAAGGTTCAGGGACAGAAAGTGATGATTCTTCTCTCCAAAGGGTTGTCAAATTTTGTAAATTGGCTGAGGTAACTTTTAAAGTAATTGATTAGTTAGTGCCTAATTTAATTTTATAAGTATAATTTAAATAAATATAAAGAAAATGAGAATTTTTTTATTTCCATAGGTTCGTCACATGTCTGAAACAAATGCTACAGATGCATTCTGGGCTAGACTATCATATCAAGCCAGTTTAAGAGCTGGACATCTCACAAAATCGAACTCAAATAAACTGTCAATAGACCAGATTGCTAAAATAGCATTATATTTTTGTTTTTTAGTAAGTACATAGAATGAAGTTATTATTTATTCACATGATCATTGATATTAATATATTCTGGTTATTGCTTCAGTGTCATTTATTTAAAATGTTAGAGGTTTCTTCAGAATGCAATAATTATGTATAAATGTTTTTTATATTAAAGACTAGCTTTTGGTGACCAAAAATTCAAACAATGTTATTTATTTCTCTATCAGTTACATTTTAACACTTTTACATTTTTGAGTTTTTAAAAAATTCAGCAACTTTCATGCTAGAATAGAAATTTTCTGTGTACAGAGCATCCAAAGCAGACTCATGAAATTCATTTTGGAGTAGCTCTCTTATTACTGACATAATGCGGGATTCTCTCTTCACGGTGTCCTCTTTTCCACAGTAAATTTTACAATTATAAACATATCTGATTTCTGAGCGCACTATAAATTTTGACCCCATATTTATGACTTATTAGTTATAAATTCAACTTATCACGAGACGCAACTGACGACGATGAGCACACCGCCATTTTTCATCACCAACTGGTGTGGCAATAGTTTCTCCGTGTGAACAAGTTCTCGTTCAACTGGACTGGCCTCAGTCATTCACCCAATAGGCCCAAGACAACTGACCCCAACAATGGCCTCTCCAATTGGCATCATGTAAACCCACCTTATAGAATAGAAGAGACAATTGTTAGGGGACAACTTATTGACATGAAATTATTGGCTATGTATATACACCTATGGCTGATTGCCGTGTCAGCTGAAATTCGGTTGTCTCTAGGAGTAGACTGAGGACAATTGACTGGACGCAGTGACGCCCCCCACCACTCTACAAAACAGTTGCCGCGACAATTGGGGCCGTGTGAACGTTTTAGGGCAGTAAATCTCTTTTTTTTTGGGCAAGTTTGCTTGTTTTAATCAAGAACGCTACGAGTGTGTTTTAATTTGGTGTCCTTATTTTAAAGTTTTCTGTTGTTTTTTCTTGAAAACTATGGCTCCTAAATGGAGTGATGATTTAAATTTCAAAATCGTGGGGTTATATAAGGAGCATAGGTGCCCATGGGTTCATATCTTTATTTCTTACCTTTATATATTCCTGAAGTCATATATCACACTGAGATTCAACACACCTCAGGAAGGAAGACAGATATTGCAGGTTTTGACCCTCGGAAGAAATGCTGTAGACTTCTGAAACTATTTACTATAGCTATACTATAGTAATGGTAGTGTTCTTCCAACTTCTAATTTTAACTTGGGAAGCTGTGCTTTCCTCATTATTGTGTCTTGTTTAGATATTTCACTTTCAACAAGCTGCAATAGTTGTTCAAAACTCTGCGAACCCATTCTTAAACATGCTATATATTCAAATGGATCCTCCATCTGTAATTCCTTTATTAATTGAGATTACGCTCCGTCACTGTCTCCATTCAAAAGCCACTTCTTTGTCCACTCTCTCTTCTTATTTAACTCTTCCTCTAGAACTTTACAATCCTCAGTGATAAATTCCTGATAAAGATCCACTCACATTACTTTCAACGTATTACGAGACGCAACATACAACGATGAGCACTTGTGGCAATAGTTTCCCCTTTTGAACAAGTTCTCTATAAAATGGACGCAATTGGCCTAAGATAACTGACCCCAAAAATTGCCTTTTCAATTGGCATCGTGTAAACCCGCCCTTTAGATCCTGTTGTCTGGACAATCCTCCTGCTCCACGGTTATTATCCTGCAATGTGGCAAGACCTTGCAGGTGGCATCACAGAAGAGAAAGGTTCAACAAATCTGGGATTGGCTCCACGGTTAGCTCAGTGGTATGAGCACTGCAACGGAGATGCAGAGGACTTACATTCAATTCCCGGCCTTGTTCAAATCGTTTCTCTTTCAATAAAATTGTCTAAAAATTATAAATACAATAGAAATAGTTCTTTAGACCAAGGTTTTTTTTTAAGGTCAGGCACAAGGTGGATACTGAACTGCAATACTATGGATACAAATTTTCAAATATCGTCTGCAATGGCCAGGACCCACTTTAATAGTTGAGATTTGTACTTATATTTATTTTTGGCCAATAAGTTGGCCACCTCTTGAACATGATAATCATTTGTGTTTTTTACAATCATACCAATAATTTCTTCATCTGTGAGTAATGTAAAAAATTCAGAAAGAAACCTTAAATTTGGTATTCCTTTGAATTCGACACTTAGATTACAAATCAAGGGGTATGGTACTGCATCAACAATTACCTCCGTCCAATTATCTCCAGATAGGCCTGGTTCACCGCAGGTTGATGTCTGTGATGAAAAACCGGTAAAGTTTTTATCAGGGTGGAGAACCCTGTTCAAGTCCTCTGAAGTTGTCCTCTGGATAAAAGTTGTTTTCCCTATTGTCACCATCACTTGAACTCTCACTGCGCCACTGAGTGATTCCAAATTAACTAGCTGCCACCACGTGATTTCCTCACGGCTTCGTAATGACTGGCAATCAAACACTAACTGCAGGCAATAGGAGGAGTGTAGAGATTCGGTTTTTTTTTTTAGACTACTCCCAGAAGGAGAGAGGGCGGGTGCTGTAAAACCGTTTTTTTTTTTTTTTTTTTTTTTTTGTTAATTTCGAGTGATTTCGGAAAAAATGTGTATACAGATTTTTCTAAAATAATCTATCTAATAATAATAACAGATCTTTTTCTAAAATAATCTATTAAAAAAAAAAAAATGATTTTTGGTAGGTTACCCCTCCCAAATCCTGCGCATATGAGTATTTTATGTTAAATAAAATTATGGGTTGATCTTAAATTTTTTAATCTCTGCTTTTTTATTCTATTTCTTATTCATCGCATTTTAATGAGGAATTTTATACCAAGCATATTTAATTTAATTTCACTGCATTACAATCATCAGTTACCACACTTGCCATGGATTCTAACTTAATACTCATTTTGAAGTTGTTATAAAAACAAACTTATGCTATTGTGATCCCCAAAAAATTGTGAACTATTACCTATTCATCATGCAGCTATATTAACATTGCTGTGAGAGTGAAATTTATAGATAAAATGCTATCAAATATATAGCTTTTATAATGGCAGAATAAAAACCTAAACAGTCGACGCAAGGAAGGGGGAAATAATATTTAATTTTCAGAATGCTAGTTATTTATTTTTCAAGTTTTATATTTTATTGTTTTTTAATCAATTAAATTTCTCTTAATGATTATTATTATTTACTTCTTTTTTTCAGTGGTTTCTAGCTAATTATACATTCCAAGCAGCTTTGGCTTATGCAGAAGCAAGTTTAGTATCATTGCTATCTTCTTCCTCCAGTATTTTTACATTATTGTTAGCTTCTATTTTTCCTGCGAATTCTTCTGATAAGTTTACTTTATCTAAACTAATCGCTGTTATTATCAGCATCATTGGATTGGTAAATATTTCACGTTTAATGTATTTTTTCTGTTTTTTTTTTTTAAATACTTATGAGTAGTGATATTACAAAACTAGCCTTTTCAACTTTTAAATTTTTTTCAGTCTAGCATAACTTTTTATAAATTGCCATGGCTATTCAATACTAATTGTTTTTCTATAGACTATTTCCAATCTGTTGATTCCGTTGTAAGCAATAATAAAATTGTAGGAGATGGTCAAAAATAAAGTATAGCCAGGTTTTGAGTGTTGAAGTAGAAAAGTAGAGTAATGTCGCTATTCATATAACTGATGCGTACTCAGTGTTGGTTTTTGTAGTAAATAACATATTAGCATGGAAACCTCTCTTAACAAACTTCTCTTCCCTACCGACATCCCTCCTTAATGGAAAATTTTATTAGTTTTAGTCTAGAATCTGAGTGCTTAACCCGATCTGCAATGACACCCCTCTAACAAACGTTGATGGTTACATTTTAGTCATTGAGAAAAATTAGACCTTATCAACTGACAATTAGAAAATTATGAAAGTATTTATATATATGATTTAAAAGCCTGTGGAAAACAAAAATGTTTTAGGAATTAAAACATTTAGCCGCAACACCCTCATCACATCATAACAATCATTTTATTTGATGCTTCTTAGTAGTATTCCCAGTCTGATATTTGATTTATTTTTGTCTGTAAAATAGAAATGCTATATTATATTGTATGTATAATCCAATTTTTCTGTCGTTTTTGTTCATCTAATAATATCAAAAGTTGCACCTCTTAAGTTTACTATAATAAAGAAAATAAGAGTTATTAACCCTTTAGCAGCTAAGGACTGTGGATGAAAGTTGCACTGAGAAGCTAGGCGGGTCAGCCGGCTTTTACCCTCCACAAGCTAAGGCGTGACTGCCTCAACTTCTTCAACTCCTCATTACCTTTTCCGACTATTCCTTCATGTTTTTTTTTACTTTTTATGAATCTATAATACCTTTATCATTATTTCAATAAATTAAAATGCTAGATTATTGATTATAATGAAAGATTACATGATTTATAAAGGTAATAATGAACAAGATTATAATAATTTCATTACTGCTTGGTGAACAACTTTCATTACTACTGTCATGACGAAAGCAACACCAAATACTGCTGATAACGAAATAAAACATTGAATATCGCCAAAAAAACAGAGGGATAAAAGCAGAGGACTATCGCTCAGAGCGTCTAGAACTCGATATGAATAATGGTCGAAGATATTTTTCTGCAATAGAGACACCCCTGCAGCCTAGCGTCCACTAGATGTACTTATTAAGTCTCCGAGGATCCGCTAGGATGTGCCTCAGTCACGACTGTTATCTCGTGTGAAGCTGGGGACGTTAAATAAGTGAGAAACTGGTTGTGAAATATACTGTCCGCTACTGGGGACCGGTAGTAATCTCATCGTCCACTTGTGGGGCCTGTCTTTTTTTTTTCGAGATATATCGTCCAGAGCCATTAAAGGGTTAAATTTCCAACAAAACTACTTCTTTGCAAACATTAGCAAAAAACACGTAAATATTTGGAATAATGACTCAGAAACATGGAATAATTAGGAAGAGAATGACATCAGGAAGAAACATTTGGTAGAACTTCAGAAGTGTGACTCCTGAGCATGACCTCTTTTGGCGTTGTTTAGTGTGTTCCTGATCTCAACTGAAATGACCCCTTGGGAGTTTATTTATCCCTTTCAAGTGACTGAAGCGAGCGGCAGTCAAGAGCTAGAATTAAATCAAGCTAATAAGTGCCCATTTTAACTTAATTGGATTTTACAAATGTCCTTGTGCATTACTGTTGCATTATTTCAGGTTACATATTTTGTAACGTTATTGAATATTACTCTCATCCATCCATTGCTTTTAACTACTTTCACCCATCTTTCTAATAATGCTGGTACCACCTTCATTTTTAAGGCGAAGAACTCTTCACATCAAATTTTTACATCCTCATAATTATCAAAGATGTGACCTTTTAAAAAAAGAGCCATGGATAGAAATAAACCATAATCTGATCTGGGCTGTATGCAGGATAAGGCAAAAAGTTTACTCCTTGCAATTGCGATAATTTTTCATTGGTCAATTGATGCACATGAGCATTGTCTTTTGCTAAAGGCTTGGTTCGGTTTGACCAGAGCAAAGTACTTTGCCTTCTAAACTGTATTAATTCTATCTAGCTGTTCATAGTTAAGGTTTAAGTCCACTGCCCCACCATCAAAACAAAGGCAAACGCCTTTGAAGTTCCACCAAACAATACATTATTTTTCCCAAACTGATCTTGGTGGATTTCCAGTTGTGCAGCTTCACCTCGCCATACTCACTGCTTATATTTGCTAAGGTTTTTTAAAAATATCCACATCTGACTTCAAAGCAAAACTTTGCCCAAATGAAATTTCTACTAGGCTTGGGCCTCTATTAAGTCATAAGGGTCAGACCATGCAAAATTTTGTACACCCAGGTTATTAAGATGACTTTGGCATTAGAAGCTCCTACTCTGGCCAATAAATTACAAGTAGTTGCAATGTGGTTCCTGACACATTTAAGACAAAGTCATCATCAGCGATCAATGGGGGACCTATCTGGTTCATCTGCATATTCCCATTGTTGAAATTTCTGAAACAATGTTTGTCAGTATTTTGATGTATAATTACATACAATACACAATTTTCTCTTGTCATTGCAGGTATTTTAAAAATGTAAATTACCATATACAGCCAAGTCGAGGCACATGGAATTATATCATTCTTCAAATTAACATTGGCATGATTAGTAGGAATAAAAATATTCTTGCATGATAAATTATGAGTTTTAGAATTAAAGGTTGTGTTCATGCACCAGCACTTTATTAATTATAACTATCCCCCTTTGGAGGGGTGTAGAAAAAATTCATTAGCTCACATCTAAAAAAGTATACTTAGTTTATGTTTCATATGTGGCACCTGTGAATGGAGTAGCAATTTTGTCAGTTTCACAAGTGATAGATAAAAACAAAGATTACATAAAACCTGAATTATAAACTATGTAAAAGGTATTTAATATTGATTACGTGTATTGGCTGTTTCATTTTAACCTTTCACTTTCTAAATATTATTCGGTCTCTGTGTTAAGTAATTTATCAAAATTTATCTATTAGGATTCATTATCATTAACTCTGTTCTCCTACTTTGATTAGTATTAGATTATTAATCTCCCAAAAATAATAAGGTTAAATCAAATCTTTTTTTTTTTAACGAAACTAAAAAATGTAGGAAAAAATTATAACAATAAGCTCAAGTTGAAATCTTCAGCCTAAAGGTCTGATGAAACATAACCGCACTGAAGCACGGGTGTGTATCGAATCTGACTCATTTACGAAGGTAAATACGTAGGAAAAGTACCGGGTAAACCGACCCGTTTCTATCTATCCTTCGTATTTGAATCAGATCCAATACACGACCGTGGTAATGTGTGACCAGACCTTTACCCTACATTATGGTTTAGTTGAGTGATGGTTACACTTATAGAGGTAATAATAGTTGTCTATTTTAATCATCAAATTTAGCCAGTTATCTTTCTTATACTTCAAAATAAAATGTATTAAAATATTGCTAATTATTTTCTCTTGGTACTTTTTATTAATTTTAAATAAATATGATAGGTAACTTTATTTCATTACATATGCTTTATTTTTTATTTCCTCTCAATAACTATTAAATAAAAATTTAATATATGATGATATGCCCAAGATAAATAAATACAACCAACCTTATTAGTATTCTAACTTGAATGGTCTTAGCTTTGGGGTTCATAAAAAAAGATGTCCTAAAACATTATTTAGTAATATCTTTAATAAAATATTCACTGTTAGACAAGCTTATGTGCCATACATCCATTTTGTTCAGATTGGAGAACAAGGGAGCACAAAAGATATACTACTGGGTATTTAGATTTCAGGCCATAAATAGAACAATATCACTGCAAAACAAGTGTTCATGTAAAAAATCGTACTTCATTGTTAGTTTACCCACGTAGCACCATAAGTGCTGCTATTGGGCAGTTTATGTGTCTTGTTAGCCTCTTTATTCAAACTGAACTTTATTTCCTGTGTGTAGACATTCCTTGGCGAAGGATGCATTCCATTTATGTGAGACCAAGAGCAGACAAAGCAGATAAAAAGTTAATTTTCCTCAATTTAATTTAAATTTTAAATAAAAAAAGTTGGGAAAAATTATTTTGTGTTTATTTTAAACTACTAAGTAAAATTTTAACTACCACAAATGAAAAGTTTTCATTAATACTTATTTGAAATATTATTAGATTAAAAAGCAGTTAAGTAGGGGTTATTTGATTTTCTCATTGTTAAAATTGGTGCATTGGGCAAAAATGTGTTCTTGTTGTCAAAGCATCAAACAAAATTAGTCATATTGTATAATAAGGTTGATTGCATTTTGTTCAGTTTAGGGAAGGGGGGGGGGGGTCAGTAGCCTGTATTATGGAGTCTTAGTCATTTTAATTAGAAAAAATTAAAGATTCACATGTATACCAATGTAAATCTAATATTTAATTTTTATTTTCAGAGCATTGTAAGTATTTCTGATTCAAAACTTGATCTGAAGTTACCACTTGGGGTGATATTATCTTTAGTAAGTGCATTTTTTTACGCTTCTTATTTGGTTTTTCTGAAACGAATGGTGGATAGTGAAGAAAAATTAGAAATACCTATGTTTTTTGGTTAGTATGGCAATTAATTCTATGAATATTTATAATTGACCAACACTGATCTTAATTTGAGCATTTGTAGTTGTTTGATACTCTTTACTTATAGGGAATCCTTTGTTTTGTTTTGGCTTTTAAATTTCCATTATTGAAATATGATTTGGGTGTTAAGTAATTCACAATGTGTTCAGTGACAGTAATTTCATGTTTAAAAATTTATTATGATTTTTTTTTTTTTTAATGTCCATACTCCCAGATGTGCAAATAAGGGGGGAAAACTTTTCTAACTGATATGCTGTATGCATCACAGAGGCAGCAATTGTATTAATGTCTGCTCCAACAGTATCTGACATCTAATGATTTACGAGCGGTAAACTACAGGATTGATTGAAGACTAGAAAATGTTTCGATATACTAGTTTGATGCCTTTTCCAGGTCTTAGGACTTAGTTTGAACAGTGTGTTCTAGGAATTTTTAAGTCTGGCTTTGAAATTGGTACTACTAGTGCCATATTCATGAAATTTTTGGGAAGTAGTTACTATAACCTTTTACTCCCCCCATATGAAGTTTCAATTATATCAGATCATATTCAGGTGTTCCCATGGTATTATCCAAGCTCCTAGTATAATTTCATGATGAATACAAATAGCAAACTACATCTTAGGATTAAATTTTGCTTTAATATTAGTAAAGGTGTAAAAGCAATGTTAAAATTCTGCAAAAACCAATAAAATCGTGTTTAAAAAATTAGCACAAATGTTTAGTCACTTTTTCTTCTTTTTTTTTTACTTCAAAGGCATTCCTAAAGAAATTGTTCTTCAATTTACTATTGTGAATGCTTCTTATTACCAGTGATTGCTGGATTGCCTTTACAAATGAAGCTTGTTTGACCCGAGTTCTAGACAGAATATATTTTTTCCTCTTGCACATTAATGCTCCAATGCATACCACTGCCATTATAGCTCAATTCTTTTGGCTAAAAAATTATTCCTGTTCTCAGTCATTCATACCATACTTGTGTTCTAACTACTTCCTTTTCACTAAATTTAAGATATTTTTGAAATGAGACCATTTGTGTCTATAGACGAGATACTAGGAGGTTTAGCCAAGTTCAACAGTATTTCAATGCAGGGGTTTTTGAAAGGCATGAAAATTTAAAATATCGTGCTAACGTATTACTTTTAATACAGTCTATTTTAAATCTTAAAAATTTGTAATTTTTTCTACTTCTTTTGTAGCCACTGTCTGTAAAGTTAGGACTAGGACACACTGTTTAGGTGTTGTAGATTCTTGTGAATGTATGGCTGTATGGTTTACTGTTAAGGTTTTACACAAACAGACAGATAATAGTTGTTATTATGTTACTCATTAAAGATTAGTAAAGGAATCTTTCATTACTAGGATCATCGTAATACATACGTTTAAAAGTACTTCTATTCCTATAAATCTGCTTAAATCATGTTTTACCTCTTTATTGTGACAATGTCCATACATTTTAAATCTTTCATTACATTTTAACTTTTATTTCATTTGAGTCTTTTGTTTTAAAAATATGTTTTTATTGAAATTATTGCTTTAACTGAGAAGATATTTAACTGTACAGACTCATGAATCTTAGGCTGAATAAGAGTGTATCCATCATGCCTGTTTTTATAATTTAAAATGTGATCCTGTATTCCTATTTTCTATTGATTAAATCTCTTATAATTCTTCTTCCAGTAAGCTCCCTTTCTTTTGATCAATTAGACATTTGTTGTTTGTTGATTCTATGTTTTGTAGTCTGAATGTTAACTTTACGCTTTAGTAGTATTTCTTTGCTAAATCTTTTCATCTTCTACCTGTCACTAAAGGGCCAAAAAAACCCCTGAAATTTCATCATAACATTTTTATTTATCAATATTAGCCTAAACTCTTATCACCTTTAAAGAATTGCTCATGGACTGTAACGCACTTGAATTGTTTTTGCCATTTTGCCATTGTTCTAAATTGTTTTTGTATTCACTAACTCTGATGTCATTTAGCCGTTACAGCTATTTCCGGTTGCTTTCTTCACAGTCTCAAACATTTTACTTTCATGTCACTTTTGAGCATAGGGAACAACAAGAAGTCATAGGGGGCCTGATGAATAGAATCTTCTTCCAACCAATTAGGAACTGAACTTCACATGCAAGGGCATTGACTGTTTCAAAGTATTTTCAGTTCTTGAAGTGGAGGGGCCTCCAGAAAGAGGTTGGTCTTCAACCAAAATCATTCTAATTTTAAATTTTGGAAACCCCTTTAAATCATGTGTTTTGCCTAGGGAATGATCTCCACAAGCTTTTTTAAGTATCAAGAGAGTTTCCACTGATGTTTTCCTAAGTAGAAAACCAAATTTCACAGCCACATGTTGCTTGATCCAGTCATCCATCTGATGTTTTCCAGAAAAGGTTTTTTGAAGCTGAAGTGATATGACAAGAGCAGAATTCTTTCTTTTTTCATAAGAGAGCACTTAACGAAAGTACCTTATCCAATTTTTGGTTCTCCCTGCTGTCCTTATCCTTATCAACGCCTACTGTGATCTCATGTAGCACCCTGGGGAGTATCTAACTCGCAAATGACTGAGGCAGTTTTGCCAAAGTGGTCCAGATTCTGGGTGATACGAATGTGGAACTAAATTTGTTTCACACTATAAGACCTGGCTTGGTAGCCAAGACCCGAAAACCACGAGTACTATCATCAGGGGAGTGGAGGAAAACCTGAAAAAAGCTGGGTCAGCTGGTGGAACTTAGCCACCACTGCCACCGGGAGGCAACCGATTCTTGGATGGCTACTCAGTCAAAAGAAGTTACATGTTATTCAATGCTTACTTAGTTCATTTTCGTACATGCCACTTCCTGACCTTATTAGTTTCAAAATAAATTTAACATATTTTATTTAAAAATAAAAGTAAAGTTTATAAGGATTTCCTGGATAATTCCACATATTGCTTAAGAGGATAGTTTTGAAATTTGTTTAAGCCTAAAAAAAAAAAAAAGGTTAAAATAAGTCATAAGACCTATGTTCAATGTACATTTTCACAGGAAACATTCGGTTATTTTTCTTTGTGTTTCTAACTCCATGGATGTACATATATATTTATAATCTTATACTTTCAGAAATAAGATATTAAAAAAAAAGAAATGCATTTTTTGACCCTGAATAGATCAAACCCTTTTCACTTGATTAAACTATAAACATCTCTATACACGTTCCAAGGAACTTGGAAAATCGTCAGCTAGTTGAAATATAATTGATGAAATGTCCAAGTTTTATTAATTCTTTGTTTAGTCGTTTTTGTAAATACAACAGTTTTAGTTCCATGCTTCGGCATTTACGCCATTATCAAGATAACAATATCTAAAGATAGAATTACAATATATTTTAACAATTCACATTAAATTAAATACAAGAGAATAATGAAACATATTCATACCCTCCTGTCACCATAAAAGAATATTTTCAAATTAATAGGCCCTTGTCAGACAAAAATTAAAACTTACAGTAGTAAAAAAAAATTATAAAAAAAATTAGTCTAATGTTTTGAAGTCTTGAGATCTTTTTTCTTTCATTCACGTATTTCATTGTAAAGCCTAGCTGAATCTCGGTTCTTTCTCCTTATCTGGTTTTTCATTTCTCACTTTCATATAATTATCTATTCTGCAAAAACATTATGATTATTTTTTTTTTTTTTATCTTTGTTTCATGTTTATCTTGCTTATCGTTGATAAACTATTTATCATTTGCTTATACTTCCAATTATTACCTTCTAATCACTTTTGGTCTTATTACTCTACTAGCTTTTATATTTTTTGTTTTACTAAGTCTTTTGTTTAGAAAAAATTGAATTTTCAATTAAATCAATTGTAATAATTACTAATCAAGTTATATTAAATTTTTAATAATTTAAAATAGTTTGGTTATGATATTATTAATCATTCCTAAATAGTTTTACTGTAGATTAAACCCCTATGCCCATAATCTAGTAGTATTGTTTTTTCTTGAAGATTATTTTTATTAGCACTTCATTAGTATATGTTTTTTTCTTATTTTAGGGTTTGTTGGTCTGTTCAGTTTTATATTATTAATCATTCCTAAATAGTTTTACTGTAGATTAAACCCCTATGCCCATAATCTAATACTTGTATTGTTTTTTCTTGAAGTATTATTTTTATTAGCACTTCATTAGTATATGTTTTTTTCTTATTTTAGGGTTTGTTGGTCTGTTCAGTTTTATATTATTAATCATTCCTAAATAGTTTTACTGTAGATTAAACCCCTATGCCCATAATCTAATACGTGTATTGTTTTTTCTTGAAGTATTATTTTTATTAGCACTTCATTATTATATGTTTTTTTCTTATTTTAGGGTTTGTTGGTCTGTTCAATTTTATATTATTATGGCCGACATTTTTTGTTTTGCATTATTGTAAATGGGAATTGTTTGAATGGCCCAGTAAAAACCAGTGGTTGTTTTTAATAATCAATGGGCTGATTGGCACTGTTCTTTCAGAAGCTCTTTGGCTTTGGTAAGTAATTAGTTATATATTGAATATCTGGTGTCATATTCTTTCAATAATCCATTTTAATATGTATTATCTTAAAGTGATGACACTTATATGTATGTTTTTTTTTTTTGGTTTCTAGTCTTGGTTTATAATTTTTTATTGATAGTTTCTAAAATCATAAGGAAAAGTGTCTAAAGTAATAAAAAATCAAAACAGAAACTAGTATCTTTTGTTTTCTTAATCACTAAAGTCAATAATATTAACTACTGTATTTATTAACCTAATTAGTTTTGAGTTTTAAAAAAACTTGTTTTTCAAGTTATATGCATTTTATTAATATTTGTGCTATTTTTATTTATTGTATCTGATTTTTATTTTTGTTGTAATTATATTTTAAGTATTTTTACTTTCTGTTTACATTGACATGTGAAGTTTCGCTCTAATTTGCTTTGTTACATACTGTTATTTTGACTTTTGGGTGGACATTTCGTGCAGACCTATTTATTTTGTGTTTAATTCGCATTTTGGATACATCAGATTTTCGCTTGGACTTCTTTTTTGAATTAAATTTAATGGATATGTTTCATATTGTATTACTACCCCATCATATCTTGAAAAAAAGTTAGATAATATGAATTACACTTTATATTGCTTGCTTAAATTAAAATTTTATTTTTGATGATACTGAATATAATATATTTAAAACTAATAATTAGTTTAAATCAGTTCTTAATAACAACGTGAACAAAAATGAGAGGTGAAGGTTTTGAACTTCATTGTGGAATTCAAACTATGGTCGTGTATATCAAAGTATGACATTTTTTTAGTTCGACATGATGTTATTATTTGGCACATGCATACTTAAAGGTTCCTCCTTACTTTTTTAACTTGTCTCCTGTTGAACTTGTTTTGGAAACATGTCTGAAGTTGCTTTCAACTCCTTTGTGGAATAACTTAGTCAATACAATTTATATGTTTCGGAATATCGGATTTAACATTAATATTTTCCTGAAATCATTTGTCTGGTCTTTTTCTTGCTTATTATCCATTAGCTCTGCTCTCTGTAAAACATTCCTCTTTTGGGTTAAACAGAATTATGTTTGTGCCATATCAAGCATTGAAAGTAAATTGTTATTTTTAAATTCAAAATGCAAAATATTGTTTCCGTATTTTTAAAATATTAATAATTTTAGCACTTATTCACTATATTTTAAAATGTGGTTTATGTTTAAATTAAGTCCTTTTATTAATTTCAGGGGATGTCTCCTGACATCATCACTTATTGCTACTTTAGCACTAAGTTTGACCATACCTTTGTCAATAGTAAGTGATATGATTTTATCAATTTGCCCCCCATCATTTCTATTTTATATTGGAAGTATTCCTGTCGTTGCTTCATTTGTATTTATTACATTTTTAACTCACTATGACAACATGGACCCTGTTCTTCAAGGAGTAAAAAAGGTTCTTTCACTGTCGGAAGAAGAAAGGTATACATTTCAACCATTCATTTATAAATCTTTATTTAATTATAGATGCGTGGATCTTCAAGATTAAAGTTTTATTATAAAAATTAATTGTGGGAGGATGGTAATGCTTATATGTGTAGCAGGATAAATCAAATGTTATGACATTAATAAAGGAAGTTAAGGGTATCTTTATTACCCTCTTCACAAACCTGAAGGAAGAACTTTCAGTTTGTCGAATGGTATTTTTGGTTACTTATTCTAGATCACAACTTTTTTTTTTTTAATTTTAAAATGGCAAATAAGCTGAATTTTCCGTTGAAATAAATTTCAATATGGTCATAGTAAAAACTCTTTGAAACTATGATACATTTTAAAAAATGAAATATTTAATTATTAAATTTAATAGTCTATACTTTTAAATCATTAATTTTTCTATATATAATTATTTATTATTTTTAAAATTGCTATTTATACATTGCAACCTCTTGAGTTTATTTTAAAAATATTGTTGGTTAACGAAGAACTTAACCTCTGATTAAATTATAGTAAAAAAAATATATATATAGAGTCCTGAGATACCAAAATATCTTCTTTACCAAAATACTTCTACCTGAATGGAACCAACCACAAATATCTTTTTCAGACCCTTTTAACCAAACCATTTTCTAACAGGTTTCTCCTCTATAGGAAATTTTCCTTGGGATAATGGTCGACATTGTAGCTTTGCTGTGCCCTTAATTGTGTGAGCTAACATCATTTTTGGTAACCAATCATAATAAAAGAAACATTGAACTTAGGATTTAAAAGTTTGATTTGAAAGTTATTGATAAGATCATACTTGATTGATATTGATAGGAGTGTAGATTCTATAGATGCCCATTTCTTTCTTCTGTTGTGTTTGTCTTGTCCTTTTTTTTTAATGTTTTTTAAAATTTATTGCTGAAATAAATTGATACAGAAGTATCTTGAATAAGAAAAAATAATAATCAAAACAAGTCACTATAATACATTATTCATTGACCTATGCTTTTAAATGGCCTATTTTAGGGATGATAGAGGTATTGTCATGGACCTATTTTACCTTAATATAAATAAACTTTTTTTTTCTAAGCATTCTTTTTAACTTTGATAACTGGAAATTTTAAAGGCTGGCAAAAATTTAATCTTAAGATATCTATAAACTGATTTTGGTCAGTTGATGCAATAGTAGATACTTTCTATTACTGTAGAGGTTACCAAAACCTATTCACATTTCCTAGCTTAGGGGTCACCTGTGGTGTAGTGGTTAGCATGGCAACCTACAATACTAAAGGACGTGGGTTCGCTTCCTGAGGTGGCCCTAGGATTTTTTAATGGGAGTAAAAAATCCTTGGCTATGCCGTCCCTCGGATAGGACATAAAATGGAGGTCCCGAGCCTGTACAATGTCAGGTAATCGTTAAAGATCCCTATCCTAATTGTACCTAGATAGGCAAAGTTTAGGACTTCCACAGTATCATCCGATTAGCCTTAGTGGCATAAAGTGACGTTAAACCATTTCCTAGGTTAAATTGGTTTTTAAATTAGTGTTGAGTTTACAAGCCTGCTGATGTTTAAATATGCTGCACCATCTCTCTCATAACCAACTCACGGTTGTATAACTTTTAATTTGTGCCTATATTGTAAATCTAATAAATAAAACAATCATTTTTAAAATTAAAAAATAAAGCTTCCTTTTAATGTATGAGGAATTTTGGGGTTGTATGTTAGCATATACACAAAAAATTGAGTTTCACTCAATTGAAGCAATCCAGTATAAATAAATGCATTGTGAAACCAATCTAACTTTAAAAATTCTAAAAGAGTTTCTATAAATTAATAAAAAATATATACATTATTGAAAAATAAATTCAAAGCTGTGAGCAAAGGTTAAAAAGTAGCATAAAATCGCCATAGGATAATACGAACGTACAGAATAATAGCTGAAATCATATAGGTGTTTGAGATAATGACAGGTACCTCCCTGAGCAGTGTTAGCATTTTCCTACTGCGATAACTTTTGGGTGAAGGCACAGAACAGCATTTGTTCCATCAGCACTTTATCGAAACTTTGTCTGTCCCATTTCAACTCAAAAGTGTCACTAAATATTTTATGTACTCTAGTTTTAATTATATATTGAAGTATGAGAAATCTCTTGAATACTTAGCTATTTATTTATGGAATATAAACTAATGGTGTGAAGATTTAAATAAATTAAGTTAAATTCAGTTCTCTTCATATTTAAATATTCTAAATAGTGCCTTTCAGCATTTCTCATAAATCAAAACTAGTTACAATCATTATTATTTTGGAAAATTGCAAGCTTAGCCTCCAGTATCTCAAATAGCAGTTAATATTTTTTAAATATTTCTTCAATCCAGGCAACATTTGTACCATAAATCACTAAATTATTTTATTGGAGACTATTTAGCTGCCAGAAATCTCTCATCTCTCACCAATTATGAATTTATAATATTATTATTACCTCCAGGTTAAAAAAGATGTATGATATTAAAGGAATGTTTTAGAGATAATCAGAATATTATTAGATTATGATTGGTATAATCTAAAACAAATTCATTGGTTTTCTAAAGCTATATATAGTATATGAACAAGTTGTCAATATTTCAATTATTCATTAACCATCAATATTGCATTATTCTTAAGCAGTGGCGGATCCAGGGGAGGGGCACCCACCCCTGAGGGGTGAGGACACCAATTAACTATTACTATAAAAAGGGCTATTTTCTGTAATTATTTTAACTCATTAAATGAAAAAATGGATTGTATTTAAACATTTAATAGAAATTTACTACGAAACTATGCACAAATATTTTAAATTAGGTCTTTCATAACACATAAAAATTTATAAAATAAAAAAGTGCGCCCCATTAGAAAATTTCTGGATCCGCTACTGTTCTTAACACATTCAACGCCAACCCCATATTCTCTAACTGAGCCAGGTAGCCGGAGGGTTTTGGGTCATCATTGAACCGGTACGTCTCCTGGATGTAGTTGGGGGACCCCATCAGGGTCGCCAAAGAGTTTGTTAATCCACAACGCACCAGTTTAAAGCGCTGTTACCTTTCATTTTCGTTATTATTATTTTTTATGTTTCATATTACTGTTATAAAAATAAATTAAGATTTTGTTAGAATGATCTAGTAAATTTATAATTAAACAATTCTGTATGAATTTGAAGTAAAAAAAAAAAATGAAGAGTACCTAATTCCTTTGAAAGTGAAACTAATTGTGGGTATGGGAATTCTCAGTTAAAAAATCATCATCAAATTACTTTAATATATTATTATTTTTTTTCTTTATAAATTTTATTTTTAAAAAGCATTAGGTATAACAAAAAACAACAAATAATATTAACTAATGAGATTATTTACAAGATTTTAATTAATTACACAATTGTAATCCTATACCTAATTATTTTAATACTAACTATAATTAACACTATTCATAATTGGTTTGTGACATGAAATTCAAATAAATTAGTATATACAAAAAGAAAAACAAATATTCAGTTTGTGGTTGCCCAAGCACAGTTTCAGGATCGACAAATCCCCTCGTTCTTGTCCCTAAAAATTTGTATATATAACTTTTTGTTCTTTTACTAATCCACTGTAACTGGATAATGTAATATAATAATAAAATATAATATATGTCGTGAGAATTATTTTAAAATTAGACAACATTTGAGTGAAAACTTTAAAAATCCACAACTTAGCTATAAAGCAGCTTGGAGGAAACCAAAAACGCCGAAATGACCGTCATGAACCAGTGCAGGTGGCTGACTAACTAAATTCAAAACTTTCCTATCCGACCATCGCTTTTAAGTGGATAGGGTAGAGAAGATACCTGAGTACGTCCCTGAGAGGTAGTTTGCCACCTGGGCTCACGGATTGGTACATCCCTGGGATGTACTTGGCGTTGAATGTGTTAAGGCATACTATCAAGTACATACCTGGCATACAAGTAATTTTTCAAGTTAATTTTTTTTTTGGAATCTGGTTGAAAAGTAATGTGATGGTCCTGATTATGTCCAAATTCATGAAATACTTACCAGTTAGTAATTGTGGTTTGCAGTGCTTCCTTTGAAATCTTTCAAAAGTATGATATCTCTTAACAAGAATTTCGTTCTCATTAATAATATTTTAATTTATTATGTATATGCTTTATTAATATTAATAAAGCCTAGTTTCTTATAATCCTAATCCAATATTTTTCAGGCTTACCGAATCTGAAATTGAGCAAAGGGAATCACTTATAAGTGTAAATGAAGATCATGAAGCTTAGTATTAGATTATCATCAAATGATATAAGTTATTTTTATTTATGAGAGACTTATAGATATATCTGTTTTTCATTTTAAGTCCCACTAAATTATAAGATTTATTTATTCTAAATAAATTATTTCAATTTTTAATGTTCTGTAAATTATTGAAAACCCTAGTACAATAAATACTTTTTTTAATGTTGTAATTATGATGTAATAAAATATAATTTGAATAAATTGAGTACTTTTAATTTATATTATATGGACCAAATCATGTAAATATGGCTGTTATATCTATCAGATGTCTATAAACTCCACCCAATACTTGTATATTATGAGGGCCCCCCCTTCATTTCCAGTAATCTTATCATATGTTTCTTACATACTTATGAAAATGAGGTATGGGAGGGTGAGGCATAATTAAACACAAAAGTTTCGTTTACCCATAACACCCCACCTGAGACTTAATTTTCAATTTTTTTTTTTTCCATGTTACCTTAGGATCTAATCTATGTTAGAAATGCGTTAAACATTATTTTATGCATCATGTGTGACCGTGAGCAGCCATTATCCAAAAAAATAATTTTGTTTCATTGTGCCCTCTGCTCCTGGGCACAATGAAACATTGCAAATCGAAGTATGAAACAACTGAAGAAAAAAAAAAAAAAACCATAATTAACGAAAGAACTTTATTCGGCTTCCGATCGGTTTTTCGTTCTCCTGATTTAGGAGAACCACAAAATTCTTCAGGAGAGAGGAAAGTACGACATGGTTGTCAGAGAGGAATTTAATTTAACAAAATTAATAGAGTATTTTGGTGTTCCACTCTCGATTTCGCTCTATTCTGTAAGAAAATGGAAAAAAAAAAAAATGACTGCTTATTGTACAGTAAAAAACCCATTGGACCCCATTGGAAGTACTCGTGGGGCTCCACAAAATATATGGGATATCCCATACCAGCCATTTTGATTCTTTCACTTCCTACAATGAATGTGAAGAGGTAGGAAAGCCAAAGTCAGGCAAAATCTTAAGAGATGCATGCATAATGAAATGTTGTAAGACCAGATTGAATAAGATAATTACTCTTACCTAGAGACGAAAATCCGTTCGACGAAATTTTTTAGTTTTACCACACAAAACTGCACTTCAGTTAGTGGGTGGAGTCTGTCATGCAACAAGTCGAAAGGGGACAATAAGCTAACTTTGTTTGGAGTCACCCTTACCACTCGCTGTCTGAATTTGATTGCACTAGACCTTTTGGTTTGCCCATTGCAACGACTGTTTCATATGCCCCGTGTGACCCATCCTCCCATTGTCAATCATTGTGCCCCACCCTCCCCTATGTGACTTTGTTCTCTTAAGATTTGAAAACCCACATGCTGAAAAATATATTCAAAGACCTTTATGATGAGGAAATTGTGGAATTTTGCCACAAAAGAGCCCGATGCTGACAGAAAAATACTGTGGAAAAGTACATCAAATAAAGTTGTGATTTGGAGACCAAGTAATCTGAATATGTTTCAAGAGGAGCTGCCGGATCTAAAAAAGAGCCAGTAGACTTGGTTTTGAAATTCTCAGCTAGATTTAAAAACTGCTGCGCATTTCATATACTGTTGTTATGAGGATTTAATTAGTGTAAAGCTCTCTTAAAAACGCCTAGGTAAAACACAATTAAAAAATATCAGACTGTACTATTTTCATAGTGAATTTATAATTTGGAAGATCAATTAAAGTAATTCCTTTTGTTACTGGTTGAAGTTTATTCAGTAGGAGGAAATATAATGTTTGCAGGACACTATCACAGTGAGTTTTTTGAGGTATATGCTGCAAAAAAAAAAACAACAGTAATTATCAAAATGGTTCAAGATAGATTGGAATTGAGATTATGTAAAGATGCATTAATCCAGGAGTCTGTTTTAATTTAATTATTGGAAGATCTATAAGAATCTATTCAATAATGGATACACTCATTTGATTGTAAACCAAAAATATAATTTTATTGACCTAGTGGCACCTGCAAATACTCAAATAATTGAAAGACTGGTGATAATATGAAAATTAAAAATAAAGATTTTTCAAAATTTATGTGTAGCACTTAAATAAAAGAAGACCCTTTTAAAGAAATCATTGGTTATATTTATCAATTCTTGATAAATGTTAAGAAAATAATTATATTTAAATTAAACGAAATACCTTTTTTTTTTTTAATTTTCCCTTCATTTAATTTGTTATAAAATTTATGATAATTATGAGGGTCATTCAATAAGTAAAGAGACAAATTCTGTAATTTTAAAACTATTCAAGAATTGGGTTGGGAGATCTTACCTCATCCTGCCTAAAGTCCCGACCTTGCCCCATCTGATTTTTACCTGTTTGGACCACTCAAAGATGCCCTACGTGGAAAAAGATTTGCTAATAATGAGGAAGTTAAGGAAGCGGTGCAAAAGTGGCTTCGGGGTAAATCAAAAGAATTCTTCGCCAAGGGAATTAGGAAGCTGCAAGAAAGATGGGACAAGTGCATAACTGTGGGGGGTTATTATGTTGAAAAATAGCCTTAATTTTGAAAAATTCAAATAAACCGTTTTTGAGCTATAGCCATTTGTCTCTTTACTTATTGAATGACCCTTGTATTTGTGAAAATTGGAATCATTCAATACTATGAGAGGTATGCATGACAGAAAAATACCATACACTATTACTCATTCTAGCTATCATCAAAATCATTTTCCTTGTATTAAATGAAATGAAAAATTTAATTACTTATTTATAGCCATTACTAAGGCCTATTGAAATTAATTAGTAAAACATAAACTTTTTATATTAATTCTATATTAGTCTTGAGGCTAAGAAAATAGTAGTTCAGTCTTTTAAATTTGATCCTTTATTGGCCTCACACTATTTTTACAATAGTTGGTTCAGCGTTTCGGCACTAAGCCATTTTCAAGAAGAAGACCTGTGACCACAATTTTTAAATAAATTAGGCTGACTACCCTTGTCTAAAATTAAAAATCTTTATTACTAGTTAACAACTATTGTCACTTTTGGTAAGAATCACAGTCAAATAAACTTTTTAATTTAACTATACAAGAGAAGCCCCCAAAATTACTAACATGGAGAAAAAATGAAGTTATAATCTGAATTATTTAAATGAATCATGCAAGACAGATTAAAATGGTTAGTAAATTTATCCTAAATCTGTCTTCCTAGCAGTAGCTGAACTCCAAGAACATCCCACTAGTCATCAGCAAGTAAAATAAGTTGGAGCCCCCCCCCCTTCTGATGTGCCTCTGTTTTTAATCAGTAATTGAAAATAAATTACAGTAAAATCAAATGAATACTTATGATATGTTTTATTATATACAAATCTTAACAGTAAAATGCTATACCGCTATGCTATATTTTGGGAGAACTGAACAATATAATTTTTAATTTGCTGTAAATAACAATTATTTCGAGTTATTATATATTCTCCAATATAGATAATTTACATTTTGTAGAAAAAGAAATTCTTTAAGTTCGAATATTTTTTTCATTACTACCCCACCAGCTTGGGGGAAAAACTCATTCTGATAGTAGGATAGCACCATTACTGATATATATTTAATTGCAACTTTTACCATTGTAGAATTCTGATATTTATCAGAGTAAAATGAGATTGCTAATTGTGTCGCCTAACGCTGTTTTGTTTTTGTCTATTTCAGACTTCATATACTTACATTTACTGTGAGTGGAAATGATGCTACGTATTTATTTTAATTTTATTTTTTTCCATGGTACTTTATGATTTCAAAAACACATCAAGATAACGTTAAAAAACACGCATCAATGTTTTGGATACATCGATATCGATGTCGCATCCCTAGTACATATTATTGAGTTACTAGCTGTATATCCCGGTTTCACCCGGGGCATTTCATTTTTCTAATAAACGGGAACAAATTTAAAGTGAGATCATAACGATTTTTATAACAATAAAGAATATACACAGAGATTGGCTGAAGTTATGAAATTTTAATATGGACAGGTGTTCGCACCTAGTAAGAAAGATCCACTGAGCGAAATTTGGGGAATTTAGGACTAACGGTATGGATTTTTATTAAGAAAAAAACAAACTAACAGAATTTCATCTTTATTTATACAGATAGCTGTATAACCGGGTTTGATCTAGGAATTTCATTTTTCTAATGAAAGGGTTGATTTCGTAAAAAACCATTGTAAAGTGAGTTCATTACGATTTTTATAACAATAAAGAATATCAGCTGAAGATCGGCTGAAGTTTGCAATTTTAATATGGACAGGTGTTCGCACCTGGTATGAAAGAACCACTGGCGAAATTTGGGGAATTTAGGATAAACGGTATGGATTTCTATAAAGAACAAACAAACAAACAGAAAAATTGCCCCGCAGTTTCAGCTTCCCGCAAATCGGCTTGCCTAAGCGTCTGTGGCGCAAGGCGGGCTTCGTATTCCTGGGCAGACTCAGTTTCCCGCGATTCTGCCTGTCTAAGCCTCTGTTGTTCAATCCTATTTTGATGTTCGTCGTATTTGACGTTGTTTTTTAGCTTTTGAGCTCACTACTCCTATTGAAGCTCGCTTCTTAGGAGGCATTTATAAAAAATAAATTCACTATACATGTAAATAAACGTAATGAAATGTTAAAAAAATAAAAAAAAACATATGGTTAAAAATCCCAGAACTCGACGCCTAACAAGGGACGGTCTTACCGGACCTTGTTGGCCTCTTCAAAATCTATAAAATGATTTTTTGGCCGTTTTTTCGACTCAAACGGTCGACTTCGTAAAAAAAAAACCATTGCAAAGCGAGATTATGACGATTTTTTTAACAATAAAGAATATACCAAGAGATTGGCTGAAGTTATGCAATAATATGGACAGGTGTTCGCACCTGGTATTAAAGAACCACTACGCGAAATTTGGAGAATTTAGGACAAACGGTATGGATTTCTATAAAGAACAAATAAACAAACAAACAAACAGAATTTCAACTTTATTTATATAGATTTTATTATAGTCCATGAAGCATTTCACTGGCGCAACCAAGACACAGTGTCGCGAGTATATGGGGTAAGAAATCAAAAATCCTAATTTTTTTTTTAACTAGGTTCAACTGATATACTTTTAGGTAACTAAACACAAGCATGACAGAAAAAATAATTTATTGAGGTATAAAATGTATATAGAGACTTACATACGAATTAAAAAAAATAAGCACTGAACATTACTAATAAACAAAACTCATTCCTCCTCATAATCACTAGATTGTAAAAACGACTACCATATTCTCTTTAAATTAAGTATGTATTAATATAGATACATAAATATTTTTAATGTTCGGTTTTAGGTGGTAAACTTCATTAGCTTAGGAGTTGGATCACAATTGTAGCATTTTTGTGTAGGATTCGTGTCACTTGAAAGTTATACACACTACCATCGTTCATAGTGAAAATAAATTGGTTTGCTATCCCCCAAGTACCATGGTTGACTCGCACTTCACTTGGGATCAGATTCGCTATTGCATAGTCCATATTGTCGTGCTGAGATTCAATTATTAATGATGATTCCTTTGCGAAAATAACAATTAGTAACCGAAAAAATAACGTGAAAGACGAAGATTTATTTCTTCGCAGAACTTCGTTTTATATTCCTCGACAAGAATAATGATCACTAATTTTGATTATAGACTGACCGTACGAATTGTCTTTTTTCTCCTCAACTTCATCCGAAAAATCAGATAAACTATTTTCATGGACTAGGCTATCAAATAAACAATCTTTTCTGGTGCTTGTTTCAGTACTGGAGCAATTAGTTAAAAGTGAATCTTCCTAGACAAAAATAAATAGAAAAGAATAATAATTCATGTATATACAAAATTCATTTTTGTGTTGTTTCTTGGATGACGTTCCTCTATAGAATAACGTCAATCTTCATAGGTTATGGTCCATGTGTGTAGGGTGGGTGGTAAGCGCAACATCAGCATGCCAATTATGTTTCCGGCCATTGTAGAGCTACTTGACATTCTAGCTTGAGCTCTTCTGAAGCTACTCCCATACTCTCCCTACTGGTAAACAACCCGATAATAACCTACGTCATTTATAAGTACATCAGTAATATATTGATTGTAGTTTTGATAGTTCCAAAAATAGGAAACGTTCATTAGATTTAGAAGAGGACAAATGAGAAAAAATGATGTTTGATTTCAGGGTCTTTTTCGATATACGTTCGCCAGTTGCTTTTGTTATAAATTATAGTGATTATTTTAATGGAAATGGCTAAGGGTGCGCAGTGACGGTTCCGCGAAAATATTTCAGGGGGGGGGGATTGATAGGTATAAAAAAAACAAACCTAAAGCCAAAAAACAGCACACTAATTGCTTAAAAAAAATAATAACTTCGTTAAATTCTTATACACATTAAAGAATGTTTCACCATTAATAAACCGTTCGTTAATTAACCGGAGCCATTCCACACATAACAATTATACTATTATTTTTAACTTAATATAACTTCTTATGCTTTACTAGAAAAATCGTAAGAATCAGATGCATAAATTTATCTATTCCCCATACCCCCTTTGGGTGCAGTAAGAAAAATAACACCTTATACGTAGAATTACATGTAGAATGGTACCGACGCGTCGGTACGTAGCGAGGTTTCGACCCGAATTTCAGGTCTCCGTCAGGGTTTTTTCGAAAGTGATTAATATCGGATAGAAAACTCTCTAAATCACAACAATACCTGGGAATAGTGTCAGGAAAAAGTTTGTTTGTTTTGAAAATCCAAATATTAAAATCTTTCTTCCTTTCATCTGATGGCCTTCTTCACATTTTATTTTTATTTTTTCTAATTGTCCTTTATATATTAAAAAACAGCGAGCAAATCTTTCATCTTTGAAATTGTCATTTGCCTCAGACTAATTCACTTTTATGAATTAGAGCTACATTATTTAAATAGAATTTTCCGCCTAGTTAAAAAAATACAACAGTGAGAAGTGTTTTTACAATAAAATCCAAAACCAAAACATTTTTAAGTAATTTTAATAGAAGAGAAAAGATTGGGGCCGGGAATCGAATCCAGGTCATCGGTACTGCGTCGCAGTGCTCTTACCATTTTAATCTTTTATTAAAATTGTTTAAAAATAACAAACGACTTTTTTTCGACAAACAACAAGATTTTATTTCAATATTTTTTCTCCACAGTAAAAAGCCTACTATTTTTGAAGTATTAGATGTATTTAAAAAATATAAAATAGATGCTTATAAGATTCTTCTTTAAAGTGGTTCGTTTCTATCCAGTCGTTTAAATGATTTTTGTTTAAAAAAAAAAAAAAACAAGTTAGATTATCTCAGTATCCAAGCGATGACCAAAAATTCTCAAAATACAACTATTTTTTTTTTAAACGTAGAGACAAAAAAATAAAGAAAAAATTGTCTTTAATTTTATTATGTATATTATAAATTAATGAATACTCGATTGTTTTTGGACTATTTCGGGCATTTTTTTATGGAGAAACTACTTTTTTTATATAAACTATTTTTAGTGCTTATTCTACTTGTGAAGGCCAACATTTTTTTACGCAAAAGATTTTTTTTTTTATCGTGCATAGAGTCTGAGATAATCTAACTTAAATAATTTTTTTTTTTTTTTTTTTTTTTTTTTTTTTTTTTTTTTTTTTTTTTTTTTTTTTTTTTTTAAATCTGTATAACTGTTTAATAGCTTGATAAAGATGGATCATGTTGCTCTTACTTTAAAGAAAAATCATATACACATCTATCCCATTTTGTTTATTTTTTTTTTATCATCTAATCCTAAAACGTTATTATTAACAGTATAATTATTACTTATTCTCACGGTTTTGTTCTACTTGGATGTTATCATGCTGGACACTATTCCACTCTACCATCTCACCCAAAGGCTGTTGCATCCCACACTTGGACAAGACTTGATCGTAATATTTCCAACTGAACAATTTAAAAACAATGAATATTTTCATCAATGGCTTGATGGTGTGAACTTGGTTTCTTCGAATAAATGATGTTAATTATATATGTAAGCAAGTTTCTCTGTTCTTAATTTCCAAAATCAATATTAATTTTTCTTTTGTTCTGAAGATAATTTACACGTTTTGTTTAACTTTCTAATAGGTTGTAATACAAAACCGCTTATAATTTTAATGTTTCGTTTTCTTCATTTTAATCTTATCATAAAGAATTTTTGATTTACTACTAAACTGAAAATCTTTATATGGCAGATAAAATTCATTTATATTTTACTAAAAATAAATAATTTAATTTAAATCTATTATTAGTTAGAATGCTATTGAATTACAAAAACAAAACATTTAGTCTATAAAATTTATGAAAACAAAGTAACCTCAATCAAAGAGCTTAGTGAATGAAGATGTGTAACGATGAAGTGAAGTGGAGAAAATCAACTTTAAAATTGTTAGTTTGTTATTTTTTTTTCTGCTTCGCACATTTAGCTGTTTTTTTTTTTTTTTTTTTTTGTAGGATGTAGTTTGGTTATTTGGCTCTTATTTCGAATAAGCAAACAAGAAATATCACATCTTTTGGAATATAATAATTTAAACTTTAAGGGCTTCACGAACTTCATATATCTTGGCTCGAAATCAAATTTCGAAAATAAAATAACCCCAGAAAGTGAAAGGAGAATTATGCTGAGAAATCGTGCATATTTCTCGAACCTAAAGCTATTCAGCTCACAATTACTGTCCTGAACAACCAAAATGTAATTTTATAAAACTTTGGTTTGACACCTATGGCGCAGACTTTTGGTGCTTTGTTGCTTCTGGCAGTAAGAACTTGAAGATCTCCGAAAGGAAAATAGTTGAGGGAATTCACGGCGAAAACCTAGGCAATGGAAACGCGGAAGATCAAGACTAACGACGAAATATAGACTACTTTAAATAAAGAAGATATTGTAAACTATATAAAAGCTGGCAGAATACTATGGGCGTGAGTTTTATTCGAATGAGTGGAAATAGAGTACAGACGAAGTTACTAATGCTTTGAGAAGAAGGGGAAACCAGGATGAAGTTAGATAAAAAAACGGTTTAATGAGACTGTCGTATTTCAGGGTACTAATTTTATCGATAATTTAATTACTTCAATTGAATAAATGTATGGATTTTATCTGAAAAAAAAAATATTGTAATAGACCTCAGAGAATATAATAAGACATTATTTGTAACTTTGGTTGTTTGTTTGTTAACGTCTCTTTATGCTACTAAGGCTACAGTGGGAGTCCTAAATTTTGCCCATCCAATTATAGTTAGGATTAGGATCTTTAATGGGTACCTGACATCGCACAGGCTCGGGATCTCCATTTTACGTCTTATCCGAGGGAAGGCATTATTAAGGATTTTTTACTCACTTTAAAAAATCCTCGGGCCTCCGCGGGACGCGAACCCCCGAGGTTGCCATCCACGCTAACCACTACACCACTGGTGATCCCTATGTGTAACTTTACAAGAGTTTGACGAGTCCTATATAAATTTACACCAAAGGGAAATAATAATATTGTTTATTCTGAAGTTGTATAAGTTTTCTTTGAACAAAAACCTGTTTTAATAATAAATCCTCTCTGTCAACTCAGTGTTTTTTTTTGTTTTTTTTTTTTGTTATTGATAGCCATTTTATTTTCTGATTTTATAAAATGTTATAATTTATAATTTTATAAAATGGGGGTGCTTAACCAAAGGTGTACATATCATGTGTTGAATAATAAACCAAAGAATTTTTTTACCTCCTGAATATGAAACTTTGTCATAACTCTGTATTACAGGCAAGAGTAGTTCTATGGGTACCTGAGGGTAATATGGGCACCCTTAATATTTAAAAAATCTGGTGCGTGCGCGCAACACACAACTTTCACTTACCAACTTACTTAGATTAGAAATTGACATCTTTTGCTAAATATCATTTCCCAAAGTCACACATTTTTCTACATTCATATCTTATTTTTGTTAATCGTTAAAGCCGTTTTTGAGTAAATAAAAAAAAAACCGTGAAAATGATACAAAATTTATTAAGTAAAGTCCCCCCTGCCGTAGATCAATTTTGATGAAATTTTTACAGTCATATCTCGGGCATGTAAATACATCAAATACCAAGTTTGATCAAAATCGTTAAAGCCGTTTTTGAGTAAATAAAAAAAAAAAACGTGAAAATGATACAAAATTTATTAAGTAAAGTCCCCCCTCCCGTAGATCAATTTTGATGAAATTTTTACAGTCATATCTCGGGCATGTAAATACATCAAATACCAAGTTTGATCAAAATCGTTAAAACCGTTTTTGAGTAAATAAAAAAAACATGTGAAAATGATACAAAATTTATTAAGTAAAGTCCCTCCTCCGGTTGATCAATTTTGATGAAATTTTTACAGTCATATTTTAGGCATATGAATAGATCAAATACTCAGTTCAATCAAAATCGTTAGAGCCGTTTTTGAGAAAATCGAAAAAAACTTAAAAAGTTATTAAATAAAGTACCCCCTCCCTTTGAGCAAATTTGATGAAATTTTTGCTGTCACATCGCGGGCTTATACATACTCTAAATACCTAATTTCAGGTTCGCACGGTTTATAGTTTTTGAGCTAGTCTGTTCACACAGACACACAGACACACAGACACACACACACACACAGACCATTTCGCGGGACTTGGTTATTTTGACTCAGGGGACCCCAAAACGTGTATTTCCGTTGAAAACCGGAAGTCGAAAATTTTCACGATCGCAATACTTCCACTTACTATATATTTCATATATAGGTAAGTGAAAGTAACACTTACTATATATTTCATATATAGGTAAGTGAAAGTAACACTTACTATATATTTCATATATAGGTAAGTGAACGTAAAAATCTGGTGCGTGCACGCAACACACAACTTTCACTTACCAACTTACTTAGATTAGACATTAATGCGTTTTGTTAATTGTCACTTCTCAAATGAACCGAACGGCTTTAATTATGAACTATGGTCTGTCATTAAAGGCGTACTCCGCATGCATGGGCTCAACGATTTTCATGAGTTGACTAAATATTTTTCTTTTTTTCTCCTCTTTGTGTTTTCTTTATTTTTATCATATCTCATATTTAGCCATTTCTTATTTTTAGGCGTAATGAGAGACAGTTAATTTTTCCATATAAACAAAAACAAGTGTAATTTACAGGAAAACAAAAAAGACCCCTTCCCCATATAAGCCCCTTCAGAACATTTTAATAACGATAAAGCTTACCTGTTATTAAAGAACACCTTATTTTCATTAAACATGGCGAATTTGATCAAAATCATTTTGAGATAGTCGAAAGAAAGGTATAAATTGGAAAATAAGTTATAAAATAAAGTGCCCCCTCCGGTTGATCAATTTTCATGAAATGTTGGCTATCACATCTTTGGCATATACATACTTCAAATACCCATTTTGATCAAAATCGTTAAAACCGTTTTTGAGTAAATAAAAAAATACGTGAAAATGATACAAAATTTATTAAGTAAAGTCCCCCCTCCGGTTGATCAATTTCGATGAAATTTTTAGTCATATCTCTTAGTCATATAAATAGATCAAATACTCAGTTTAATCAAAATCGTTAGAGCCGTTTTTGAGAAAATCGAAAAAAACTTAAAAAGTTATTAAGTAAAGTACCCCCTCCCTTTAAGCAATTTTGATGAAATTTTTGCTGTCACATCATGGGCATATACATACACTAAATACCCAATTTCAGGTTCGCAAGGTTTATAGTTTTTGAGCTAGTCTGTTCACACACACACACCATTTCGCGGGACTTGGTTATTTCGACTCATGGAGCCCCAAAACGTGTATTTCCGTTGAAAACCGGAAGTCGAAATTTTTCACGATCGCAATACTTCCACTTACTATATATTTCATATATAGGAAGTGAAAGTAAAAATATGTACAAACATAATAGAAGAAACGACCTGAACTTTATGTAAAAGTTTTTACTTTCACTTACCTATATATGAAATATATATTAAGTGGAAGTATTGCGATCGTGAAAATTTTCGACTTCCGGTTTTCAACGGAAATACACGTTTTGGGGTCCCCTGAGTCGAAATAACCAAGTCCCGCGAAATGGTCTGTGTGTGTGTGTGTGTGTGTGTGTGTGTGTGTGTGTGTGTGTGTGTGTGTGTGTGTGTGTGTGTGTGTTTGTGTGTGTGTGTGTGTGTGAACAGACTAGCTCAAAAACTATAAACCGTGCGAACCTGAAATTTGGTATTTAGAGTATGTATATGCCCGCGATGTGACAGCAAAAATTTCATCTAATTTACTCAAAGGGAGGGGGTACTTTATTTAATAACTTTTTAAGTTTTTTTCGATTTTCTCAAAATCGGCTCTAACGATTTTGATTAAACTGGGTATTTGGTCTATTTATATGCCCGAGATATGACTGTAAAAATTTCATCAAAATTGATCAACCGGAGGGGGGACTTTACTTAATAAATTTTGTATCATTTTCACGTTTTTTTTATTTACTCAAAAACGGTTTTAACGATTTTGATCAAACTTTGTATTTGATGTATTTATATGCCCGAGATATGACTGTAAAAATTTCATCAAAATTGATCTACAGGAGGGGGGACTTTATTTCATAATTTTTTTTCCAATTTTTACCTTTTTGATCGATTATCTCAAAAACGGCTTTAACGATTTTTATCAAATTCGTTATGTTTAATGAAAATTAGTTGTTATTTAATATCAGGTAAGCTTTATCATTATTAAAATGTTCTGAGAGGGCTTAAATGGGGAAGGGGCCTTTTTTGTTTTCCTATAAAGTACCTTTGTTTTAGTTTATATTGAGAAATGAACTGTCTGTCATCACGCCTAAAAATAAGAAATGGCTAAATATGATATATGAAGAAATTCAAGTAAACATATACAGGAGAAAAAAAGAATAATAATCCGTCAACTCATAAAGCACCTTGAGCTCACGCATGCGCCGTACGCCTTTAATGACAAACCAATGCGTTATTATTAAAGATGTTCTGTTCATTTGAGAAGTGGCAATTAACAAAACGCATTAAGTTCTAATCTAAGTAAGTTGGTAAGTGAAAGTTGTGTGTTGCGCGCACGCACCAGATTTTTTAGAAGGCGAGTGGCGTCGACATCAGTTGCAAAAACTTTGAAATTTATGTATTTATTCTAATTTTACAACAATTGGTGGATATTAACAGATGGTGCTAGTCAAGCGCGGATTCAGGAGGGGGAGTCACTGGGGGCATGCCCCCCAAATATTTTGGCTTTTCAATTTGTTTGTATTTTAAAGCAAACAATACAATTAGGTAGTTACTATACACTTAACATAAAACTTTAGGTTGTTTATATCCCAGTCCTTCTTAATACAAGGTAATAATCTCATTAAAAAACGGTGCTGTCTTCTTTTCTATCTTCTTTTCTAATAATAAACCTTGATATTTCGCTACATTAACTTGGCAAACGACTTTTCATTTAATATAGCGTTCAGGATTGAGTTATTTATGGGGGCCTTATTCAGCCTAGGTTTGTTACGAGCAAGTTGCGAGCCTGCAGAACACGTGTTGAGAAAGGTGGGAAAGGTTCAGGACCCTTCCACGTAGTTCGCTTGACCCCAGAACGTTAACGTACTTATACGCTTTAAGTCAGTTATTTTTTCTTTTACCCCTTTATATATATATATATATATATATATATATATATATATATATATATATATATATATATATATATATAAATGGGTAAAGGAGTATGTCCTGTTTTAAAGGAATACAGGAAAAAACATTTCAAGAAACATACCCTCAATATATTAGAAATCAAAGAAATATTAAAAACTGGAATACACTTATTAATTTTTTAAAGAGTGCAGGAAGATACAGAAACTATTTAATCATTGAATTCATTTTTTAATGTAGTGAGATTTATTTTTTTATAATAGTAATTTTTTTTATTTTTTATAAATCTATTTACATCAATTTACTATCTTTTTACGATATACGCTCTATTCCTGAAGTTTATTTTTATTTTTATTTTTCTAAGAGCTCTTTTCTTTTGTTATTTTACTATAATGGAAAATACCGGTAGACAACTCGACAGACGGCCTAATCTCTGGCCATTGTCTGTATACGTTAAAAAAATAAAAGTATGTTACGTATTGTATATAGTACCAATAAACGTATTCATCTATCTATCTATCTACTCATCTCTTACTTTTAACCACACTGACAACGGATTTTAATAGAAACACGATGCTAAGTCATTAGGGTTTAAATATTTTGTGAATGTGGCTTCGAAAAAGGAATTAACCCAGCATAAAGTCGCGCGAATACGTTTCGGGCAACGTAAAACCGAAATAATTCAATATTCAAAGTTAATCTAACATCTACAAGCCAATGCCTTTCAAATCCCTCTGCCCCCCCCCCCCCTAAAAAAGCTACATAAACATAATGTATATATATATATATATATATATATATTAGGGGAGAGCGGGGTTGGTTGGCATAGGGGGTAGGTTGGCCATTGGCTTATAGTTTCCGTCACACCTGTTGTGAAGACCCCACCATTGTACCATGTGACCCACTCGACCTCGGGAATCTTGTCCTGAGTTTTCACTCCGATGCTAACAGTGTAGATATGAGTGTGAGAGATAAGAGAGCAATTTTTCTTATACAAAAAGTGACGACAGTCTACACTTCTATCTTCTTCTATTGTCATTCTATTTTCCCTTAAAAGCTGTTAAAAACCAATTCAAAATTATTATACCATTATAGTGCAGCTTTTAATAACAATAATATGTGTCAGGCAGTACTTGAATGAGATGGCTAAACAACTCCAACTTCTAGGCCAACCTGCCCCACATAGGGGGTTAATTGGCATACTCTGGATTGACGAATTCTCCAATTTTCTATTATCTTAGTATTAAATATTATGTTGTGAAAAAAATATTTGAAGTACTCTAATACTTGGAGTTTACAGTGGTATCAGCCCCATTGGGATTATATTAACAGGAACGACTCAACAATCAAAAAAGTGAAAACTGTTGCCAACCAACCCCGCTCTCCCCATATATATATATATATATATATATATATACTAATTTATTTAAAATACGGATTAGAGACTTTGAAATTATAAAGGAAAGTAATTTGGATCTTCGTGTCTACTACTGTTTATTATATTTTGTACATTACAAACGTTTCGACCTCCAGGGCCGTCTTCAGTGCCTAAAAATTACATAAATTAATGTTTGTTTAGTCAACTTTTTAAAATTTAATAAAAGATATGTATAATAAGGAGATATTACTTCTTAAATTACTGCATCATCCTAATCATATTACTGCCTTCCCAGTAGTTAAAAAAAAATGAATATATATATATATATATATATATATATATATAAACCTGTACCACTACAACCCATAAAGGGTCTTGGGTTCAGTACTATGTAAGGAAAAGTACTGTTTCTTGATCAGCGGTTGTGCCAGGAGGTGATTTGACCATGATCACGCTCAACCGCCAGGTTCTTTCCCCTTAATTTTTCAATTAAATGTACCCACTTTATAGAGGCTGGGTTTGCCCCAGGAGGGTCTCTCGGCCCACGAGGCGAACTGTGGCGAATAATAAAGGTATCATAAGCCATGTCAGATTCGAACTCGGGACCTTAAGCACAGCAGTCCACTGCCTTTATATATATATATGAAGATCATAATTTCAACATTATTTTTGTTTTTTATATTTCTTCTGTCTTTGCTCTATTATCCATGTTTTTTACGACAGTATTTTAAGTTTTCATGGATCACGTTAATCTTATTTTAAAGAAGAGACAAATACTCATCTATTCTATCTTTTTTTTTAAAAATTAATCTAATCCTTTACACATTGGATGCGTTTTATTGTGAAGAAAAATATTAGCATAAAAATGGTTTGTTTATGGTGAAAATCGCAATTTCGAAATAGCTTTTTTTAGGAGGGGAGGGGGGGGGTTAAATGGATTTTAAATGCATTGGCTTCTAGATGTTAGATTAACTTTGAATATCGAATTATTTCGGTTTTGCGTTGTCCGAAACTCATGAGCGCGACTTTATACTGAGTTAATTCATTTTTCGAAGCCACATTTACGAAACATTTAAACCCCAATGACTGAGCATCGTGTTTCTCTTAAAATCCGTTGTCAGTGTGGTTAAAAGTACGAGATGTGTAGATAGATAAATACGTTTATTGGTACTATATACAATACACAACATACTTTAATTACTTTTATACCTTAACGTATATAGACAATGGCCAGAGATTAGGCCGTCTGTCGAGTTGTCTACGGGTATTTTCCATTATAATAAAACAACATAAGGAAATGGCCCTTAGAAAAATAAAAATAAACTTCAGGAGTAGAGCGTATATCGTAAACAGATAGTAAATTTATGTAAATTGAATGTAAATAGATTTATAAACAAAAAAAAATTACTATCATAAAAAAATAAATCTCACTACATTAAAAATTGAATTCATTGATTAAGTAGTTTCTGTATCTTCCTGCACTCTTTATAAAATTAATAAGTGTATTCCAGTTTTTGCCGTTAAACTACCACATTCAGTGCGGACCCCAAAAGCTACATAAAAAACCTAATACATAAACATAAGATATATATATATATATATATATATACATATATATATATATATATATACATATATATATATATATATATATACATATATAAACAAATCTTAAAATAAAAATATGACGGAGCTTACTCGGAACTAATTAATGGTCGGAGTAGGGGCTGCGAAAGTGGGGGGGATGACTTCTGTCTTCAGTTGTCTGCTAGGACCCCATCCGAGTTCTTGGGTAAGTTCTCTATCACTTATATTTACTATTTATTTATTATTATTTTTACTTTATATCGACAGGTTTTTTTTTTGTATAAATATTTATATTTATTCTTGCAAATATCTTTTTAATTATTAATACTTCCCTGATGCTTATCAAAATAATTAACTCAATTTTATATAAATTGCTATCATCAATATCCTAGCTTGCATTAAAGTTAACTTTGATTCAAATGTTTATATTAAATGTTGATTTAAATAAAATATTAAAAAATACCCTTATAATCACGTATTTATCAGTTCAAAAGTAATTTTTTTAGTATTTATAATTCTAAACATTAGAAAAAAACATATATACATTATTTTTATTGCAAATAATTTATTCCCGAGCGCAAATTAAAATTAAATTTGAAATCATTTTTTTTTGTACTCGATATTACCCATTTTTACTAAATATTCTTAAAATAATATATTTGTTTCTTCAAAATAATTAAAAATAAATAATATTTTGTCTTTCAACCATCTATTTCAGAGTACACATTAATACTAACTTGGAGAAATAAAACATGATGATAGTACCAAATTTAAAAAAAAAAACTATTCTTAAAATGACACACTTATTTATCAAAAGTAAATTAATTATTTCGAGTTTCAAAATATGAAAAAATATATATACTCATATATTTTAGTTGTCGATCATTAAAAATATTTAGTAGTTGAACATTAAAAATTAACGTTGAAAAATTTTTGTTTGAAATCGTGATAGCAAATTCAAAAAGGTATATATTAAAGCACACATTTAATTTCATATAATTTGCATTGTTGATAATTTATTCCCGAGTTAATAATTCACTTTGAAATCTTTGTCTTTACATGATATTACCTAATTCTACAAAGTTTTATTAAAATAGTATAACATTTTTTTCAAAAGTGAACTCATTTTTCCGAATTTAAAAATAATTAAAAATATATATTATTGTGACTATTAACCGTTTATTTCAGAGTTCACTTTAATCCTAACATCGAAAAAAAAGTACATAATTATAATACCCAATTTCTAAAACTATTCGTAAAATAACTTATTTATTAATCAAATGTGAATGTAGTATTAGTATTGTTGATTTAAAGCCGATTTTAAAACGTACCCTTATAATCATGTATTTATCAGTTCAAAAGAAATTTTTTTAGTATTTATAATTCTAAACATTAGAAAAAAACATATATACATTATTTGTATTGTAAATAATTTATTCCCGAGCGCAAATTAAAATTAAATTTGAAAACATTTTTTTTATTGTACTCGATATTACCTATTTTTACTAAATATTCTTAAAATAATATATTTGTTTCTTCCAAATAATTAAAAATAAATAATATTTTGACTTTCAGCCATCTATTTCGGAGTTCACATTCATACTAACTTGGAAAAAATAAAACATGATGATATTACCAAATTTTAAAAAAACTATTCTTAAAATGACATACTTATTTATCAAAAGTAAATTTATTATTTCGAGTTTCAAAATAAGAAAAAATATATATACACTCATATATTTTAGTTGTTGATCATACCTTTGTGAGCACACATTAAAAATTAGCGTTGAAAACTTATGTTTGAAATCATGATAGCGAATTTAAAAAAGTACATATTTTAAAACATACAGTTCTCGTAGTTTTTCGTATTCTAAATACTAAAGAAAATTTCAAATCTATACTATTGTATTGTACACTGTTACGATTTATCTAAAGAGGATTTCAATATTTTTAGTTTATAAATATAGGAAAAAATAGGTACAAAATTTTAGTTTTTGATCATTATTTTCTGAAAATGCTTTTAAATAAACTTTTTTTTTGCTCCAAAGTTTTATCCAAATCCTATTTAGCCTAAAATTAACTTTGGAAACATTAGTCAAGCATTATAACACTAACCAAATACTATAATATATAACATATTTTACCATCAAAAGTACTTATTTTTATTTATTTATGTATGTTATTTTTAACATACTTTTTTATTTAGAATTTCAAAATAATAATAAAAAAAATATATTTACTTATACAGACAGATTTTTTTTTTATCTTGAAAAGGAAAGAACGGCGTATTCAAAATCTGCATTAGACTGAGATAACAGCTGTTCTTCTTTTTTTCTTTTTTTTTTATTTCTTTTTTTTATTATTAAATTAATTATTGGATATGTTTGTAAAAATAATGTTTTTCACTTGTCCTGGATTACAAACATGTTTCAATGATTAGAATTAAATGCATACATATTGTTATAGGTAGAGTTACTAGCATCTTTGTGTATACTTATGGTATATGTAGGTATATATACAATAGTATACTTATATATTTTTTATTAATAAATTTCTTTTGATGCAAATTTTTTCACTGTGTAATAATAATTGATAAACTAATTTTATAAAATCATGAATAGCGCATTTCTTATTATTGCATTAGAATTAATGTTATGAACACATATTGTATTAATTTATAAGCTTAAATCTTTAGTTAAAGTACAGATTAAGTACAAAATATTAATTCTTAAATTAACTAGAACTTTGATAATCCTCATTTCGTAAAAAGTTTAGTAATAATTATCTTAATATTCAAGGTAATGATATATTTCTTCAAAAAGTTTTTCAGGATTTCTAATAGGTAAAAATTTAAAGATAGATAAAAAGCAAGCGCGGTCAAAGAAGACATTTTGAGAGAGAAATATGTCGTTATAAAAAAACTAATACATGCATAAAGCTAGCGTAGAGCACACTTGTTTATTTATATAAAGAATTAGGAGCTTTATTAAATTCATAGTAATATACAAGAAATTGTGTAAGAACTATGTAGATGCATAAATTTATTCCATTAATCTTTTATATTAATTTAACCATCATTGTGGGTAACCACCTTTTTAAATAATTTATTTTTGAAGAGAAAAGATTTGGCTCCGCCGGGAATCGAACCCGGGTCTTCCGCGTGACATGCGCGGTATGCTAACCATTACACCACGGAGTCACTTCCAAACGGTGCCAAATCCTTCCTCTTCACTGACATCTCTCCCACGTGGTGGTAAGGTGGTTACTCACAATGATGGTTAAATTAATATAAAAAATTGTCGAACGTCAAGAGATGCCCAAAATTGGACAAAAATTTTCCCGCAAAACTTGCGAGATCATGGGAGAGGTGTCAGTGAAGAGGAAGGATTTGGCACCGTTTGGAAGCGACTCCGCGAATGGTTAGCTTACCGCGCATGTCACGCGGAAGACACGGGTTCGATTCCCGGCGGAGCCAAATATTTTCTCTTCAAAAATAAATTATTTAAATTAATCTTTTATATTGGAAATTTGGGGAGGGGGGGGATTGCTATGACATTAATTGATTGTGAATTTAAATTTAAACGCTGTCAAATCAATAAATGTAATAAGTAATGAAAAGTAAAATAAGTAATAAAAAGTAAATGTTATATTATTGATTAAATTTATTGCGGCTTAGTTGCTTTTCTTACATACTCTAACACTAAACAAGAAATCGTTCTTCAGTAGACCTACAACCGTGTTCATGCCATATTTATTGTATAGGTGTTCATTCTCAGTAATTACTAGTTGAAAAGTTTGTAAATGCGATTGTAAATTTGAAAAAAATGTAGTCTTTTTTTTTTAATAATTAAAAAACATTTAAAGTACCAATTGAGGAAGAATTTGTTAAAAAGTATGGATCGAAACTGATGAACAAACCCTGAAAACTTGCAAAAGTTGCAAAAGTTGAATCGGAAGGTAGCAAATGGGTCACATTCAATAAAAAATCGCGAAATTATTTTGTGTAGAATTCGAATAGGAAACTGTTAATTTACACATACCTACTCAGAGGTCTAGAAACACCTACTAGTCAAATTCGCTAAAATTTTACTCAAACTGTTAAACATCTGTTGCTAGATTGTTCCCAATATAATGATTTACGAAAAATATTAAAACTCAAGAAAACTATAAAAGATATATTAAAGGATGATGAAGGTACAAACCTTACGTCATTTGAGTACCTAAAAGCAGTGAACTACTTCAACAGAATATGAAAAGGAAAAAATTAATGTCAATGGCCTTTAGGGTTGAGGCAAAAACAATTAATAAATAAATATTTAGAAAAGCTGTTTTCGATTTGCAAAAGCTAGACATGACCGGATTTTTTTTTTTTTTTGTCTGAAATAATAAAAAATTCCGATTTTTTTATAATCGATTTCAGCTAAACGTCTAAGCGGATTCTTACTTCGAATGAGTCATTCTATGCTACATTGTATGCCCCCTTAACTTGAAAGCAGCATAATTTTTTAATCATCATAATTTTTTAGAGTTTCAAACATAAGTCAAACGTAACGGAGCGCCCCTCTGTGGATTGGCTGCTGCGAAACAATAAGGGGAACCGTTATTGTTAATTAAGTAATAATTGATTTATATAATCAATTAATAATTGCATATTAAAATAATTTATTTTTAAATAATACCTATAAAATCGGGGTCACCTGTGGTGTAGTGGTTAGCATAGTAACTAAAGGTCGCGAGTTCGTTTCCCAAGGTGGCCCTAGGATTTTTTAAGGGGAGTAAAAAATCCTTGTTTATGCCGTCCCTCGGATACCAAAATGGAGGTCCCGAGCCTGTACGATGTCAGGTACTCGTTAAAGATCCCTATCCTAATTATACCTGGATAGGCAAAATTTAGGGCTCCCACTGCAGCATCGTCTCGATTAGCTTAAGTGGCATAAAGTGACGTTAAAACAAACAAATCTATAAAATCATAAAAATTAATTTATAATTTAACACTAATTAAAAGTTGGTGTAGTCAACAGGGCGTATATAAGGGGGTTCCCCTCCCGAAATTAGTAACATAAAAAAAAAAAAATTAAATGCCGTAATTTCATGATTCGTTAAAATGATCCAGATTAGGCACTTAATTTTTTTCTTTATATTTCAAATTTTGTGGGGGGGGGAGACCACTGGATCCCCCTTTTTTTCACCCACGAGGATCATCATTTGTATTTTCGTAATTATAAGGAGAAATTCATTGTCTAAATATTTATACAGATAGATATCCAGCATTATGAGATTTTTTTTTTTAAATCCCCTTCCTCGCCTTGTAGGCTATACGGGGTTTCCCGGGCCAGGGGAGAGGGTGGGGGATTGATGCCGAGTATTATTAAATTTTCCCCTGGCTCCGGGTTTTGAACTTGCTATCTCTCGGTTCTTAATCATACGTTGCCATGGGCAACGCGTATTTACAGCATTATGAGATTAGAAGATATCTAAAAGTTTCTATTTCTATTCTTTTGTTTATTATTTCAATAAAATTTAGCAATGTTAACTGAACAAGGACATCCCTAGCTCTAAATATTTGAATAAAAAAAGCTATATTTCGGATACCGTCATAAACAAACGAATCCTTTATTAGTGACAGACATATCAACAACTTTCTTGGGTTGGACGCGTGTATAAGTAGCCCCGATTTCGTCATTTTACTACTAACTGGCTAAAAATACGCGCTGATGGTAGTTGCTTCAGGCTGACCTTATTGCAAAATCAACCAAAAGGAAACTAAAAAATCTGCGATTCGGTATCTTTTTCATGGATGGTTATCGAAATAAAAATCGATATTTCAATCGCCCTTTCCAACAATTCTTTAAACGTTAAGTAACCGCAAATCGGATGAAGTTTTCATCAAGAGAACATTAATATTTAAAGGTGAGGAATAGTCAACAGTTATTTGCGATAGTTTGATTGATAGTCAGGATTTTCAGTTAAATTTTTTTTATTTTGAAAAGCCAACGTTTCGATCCCAATTGTGGATCTACATCAGGGCTTCTGAGTCCAGTGAAATACAGAGACTGGTTTCGATCCACGTTAATGTTTAAATAATACTCAAAATATTTAATTTTATTTTAGATCCCTTTGACTATTAAATGACTGATATCCACATTCGAGGAGGCTATTAAAAAAATATATTTAGTTGTAACTTACATTATTAGTACCACATGAATACATACTTGTTGCTAGTATTATATCATTCATGTTTGGGCAAAAGGGCTTAAATAATAAAAAATGTTTTGTCTCGTCTTCTTAAAATTCATAATTGACTATAATTCATTCGTTATTCTTAATTTATTAGAGTCTCTGTTGAAAGAATATAGTTTCATTTATTGTTCTAGAATAAAGAAATAAGGTAAACCGTACAGTTATTGGCACCCTTAAGACTACATTTCTGTGGTTAAATTAAAAAAAAAAAAACTTTTTATTAAGGGATCAAATAGAAACTTCCTATAGCTCCTCATTATCTATCCTTATAAAGACTCAAGAGGGTTTTTTGAGTCAAAAGTTCAATAGTTTTACAATATGGCAATATTTATTGTTAAAAGTGCCAAATCTAGTTATTGGCACCCTGTGGATTTAATTTTTAAATCTTCCGTATGATTAGTTTGTTAAAGTCTTACTTCATAGATGACTTAGAGGACCCTTCAAACATTAGATTCATTTATATCTTGTAATAAAATTAGAACTTGTTTACCTATTTCTTTAAGTTAAAGTTGGGGTGCCAATAACTGCATTGAGTGCCAATAACTGAAGATAGAATTTATAATGATTTTCAATAGCTTGGTAAATGGTTTTTTAAGCTTCACATTCGATGACTAGACCCCAAAAACCCCTTTGGACCAAACACCAGTGATATTTATTACTAGTACCGCGGTGTGTACTAGTTTACTGTATACTAGATTAAATTTTATTAATTTAATCTTATTTAAGATAAACTATTCTATTCTCTTACATAATTTTTAATGATGTTTAGATATGCTTATAAATTTTTTATAAGTCTATCATGTGATAAATCGATGAATATAATGTAGGTCAGTGTTAAAAATGAATTAGGAAATCGCTGATTTTTATTGAAAATGTGGATTGTTCACGCCCATGATTCTTGGATTCTAATTCCTACCATTTCATTCTCAGCTGTAGATTGATAAAAGATGTAAAACAATTTTTCTCCCTGGCCCCCTGCCACTGAAATCGATATTATGTATTATAAGTGCTATAGGGGGTATTCCTCAAGTACCAAGACAATATTTAAGAATATAAAATTAGTAATGATCATAATTATACCGTAAAATCCGCTAGGCAACGCGCTGTTGTACCGAATCGGTTCATGATACAATTTTTTCTTTATATTGAAAATACCGAAGAAGATAACATTTTTAATTTTAAAAAGTACACATAGCTGAATTCGGCCAACATACTGTTTCAAATTAAAAAAAACATTTGTTACTTTTTTTTTTTTTTTTAACTGCTCTTCTATCCTTCAAAGGATAAAAATCGATTGAATGTTCAAATGATTTTCCTGTTCTTCGGTTATCGTTTTCTATTTCAATTAATTGTGGAAGTCAATTTTGCACCACGGCTGAACTAAAAATCTTTTCGATCCTTCCCAATCTTAAAAAAAAATATATATAATAAATATATAAAAATTATTGAGGTTTTTTATTTTTTTTTAAATTTTTTAGATAGAGTAAATTTTAATTCTTTATACCAATTAGTAAAATTATAACAAAAAGGACGTATCTTGAAAAACAATTTTTTTTTTTTTTATAAAACCGTCTATATTAAATGACACGCGGACTCATTAACTAGTGTTTTTTTGTTGTTTTTTTTAGATAAATTGCATCTATATAGACAAATTTACGAAAAATCCGAATAGATTTTCACTATATAGGCTGTTGTTTTTGTACGGATTCAGGTTATTATAATTGTATTAATGGGTATCAAGAATTGAAAATTTACTCTACCTAAAATTAAACTTATTTATTTATTTTACTTATTTATTTAAGTTTTTTTTTTTTTTGCCTACACCTGGCAGGGTCATTTATATTTTATAACGTCTGGTTGTCTTTCGCAAACAGAATTAAAATTAACTCATTAGTGTTATTAATTTTCAAGAGAGGAAATCTGATTTTGAAAAAATAAATCTTAATATGCAAATAACCTCCCATATCATGTCTCAAAAGGATCTGGTCTTATTACCAATAAAAAATCTGGTCATATACCAATAATAAACCAACTGCTCCCGTGGTCGTCCAACTCTTTGGAATAAATATTTGGAGTTTTGTATTCACTATTATTAAATATTCCTCTATAGTCACTACCCAGAAGGTTCATCTTTATTTTAGACTCTATCTGTCTTTATTTTAGGTAGTAAAGGTAGTATTTTGCGAACAAAATAAAAACCTGCTCACTAGTTTTTTTATCATTTCTGTGGGTAGGAAAACTGATTTTTTTTAAATAAAAAAAAAAAAACTTAGATTGCAAATATCTCAAAAACGGTTATTTGCACCCAATTAACCTCCCATATCACCTAGGAAAAGGGTCTAGTATTATTATCAGTAACCCTGTATACAAACGAAAAAACAACTGTAGCTACAACCAACTGCCTGCGTGGTCTTTGAAAAAATATTTCGGAGTTTTAATGTTAACAGTTATAATAATATAAATTAATAAATGGTGGACTTAGACATATAAAGTAGCTGTGCTGTGGTGTTATAGCGAATAAAAAATAAAGTGTTTGGTGAAAACTTGGACTGTGCGTTGTGCTTTAAACTTTCACATTATCAGGTGAATTAAAATTTGGCAAATAAGAGGCTTTTACTGGATTTAATTGGGTGTGGGCAGACTCTAATCGGACCAAACAACGTTTGTTGGCGAAAAATCAATTTTGGCTTAAGATACGTGTCAACAGGCGATTTCTTCATACTCTCTTGTTTAACTGATGCGAGACTTCTGGAAAAAAACCTTGTGAGGAACATTAATGAGAGGCCAACAAATCATTTAATTACCAAGAAATTTATGAGTCAGTAAGAATCAACATTCATAATTTAGCTACCGTAAACCGGGGTGACTTTGTGACAAGCCTATTTTTCTACAGTTTTTGAATTTCCCTCCTTAAAAAGAATCAGGTTAGGCAATTCAGTGTACCTTTCAGGTAGTCAGTAATGTGCTGCAACCTAGTGGCCACATATAACTTCTTTCATTCCATTTACCATGGTGCTTTATTTCATATATGTTTGATTGTTATCATTTAGTTGAAACCTTGAAATAAAGCACCATGGTAAATGGAATGAAAGAAGTTATATGTGGCCACTAGATTGCAGCACATTACTGACTACCTGAAAGGTACATTGAATTGCCTAACCTGATTCATTTTAAGGAGGGAAATTCAAAAACTGTAGAAAAATAGGCTTGTCACAAAGTCACCCCATTAGTCACAATGTCACCCCGGTTTACGGTATTAGTTTCTAAAATAAAAACATCATTTTTATTACGACGTATCCTACGTTCACGTTTTTTTAAAATTAGCTACATCGTTTTCATTCTATAAGCTCGGTTTGGTCAAGTTTTTGTCAGTTTGATAGACAGAATTTAGCATTTAATAGATAATAAAAAAAAATTAATTTTTCTTTTAAATTTCAAGATAAAACAATAATATTCATAGAGCCATACTCTTTTAAGTCACTCTTAAAATTTTGAACGGGTGGAAAAATTCCTCAATTTAATACTTATTCAAGGATTTAAACTGATTTCCTGTAAAAAAAAAAAAAAAAAACCTATCATGTTACTAGTCACGGACGGACGCAATTAAATTTGCTTTAAATGTGTTTCTTAAATCTTAATAGACATTTATAGTTAGGAAAATTAATTATACCTAAATTCTTACCATAAAATGAGTGAACCTTAATAACTGTGAAATGAAGTGCATTTTATCAATGGTGGCAGAGTGGTGTTAATTTGTGTTTTAATAGAATTAAAATAAATAATAATAATAAACGTGATTTAAAAAAAAAATAGTATACTAACATATAAAAAAAAAAATCCACCACAACTCATAATCTACACCTTTATAACTTGTAGTGGAAATTTAAAAAAAAAAAAAATCTTGAGTGCCATAATGTGTAAGGAAGAACAGTTTTTTTTAATCAGCAGTCGTGGAAGGAAGTGATTTGACTATGATCTTGTTCTGCCGTCAGGTTTTTCCTCTTATTTTTTCAATTAAGAGTACCGACTTTATAGAGGCTATTATGGTATGTGACAGAGTATTACTAATATATATTACATAAAATTATACAAGAATATGAAGTTTTAAATGAAAAGGATTTATTTTTCTATATTTTCAAAATATTTGGGTATAACTATATCAAACGAGTATTTTATTTTTCTTATATAGGTGACTTATTATGTTTGATAACAATTGAAGCGTGGAAATGCAATAGTGTCTAAGTGCCAAAAAAAATAATACAGTTTTTTTTTGCCAAATTGTTATATGTGCCTAAGCCATTCTTCAGAAATGGGTATAAGTAATGTTTTGTTGTTAGAAAAGAGTTCATTGTACGTATGAAAGATGGCATGGATTTAAGCACTGAACGTAGTTCACCCTAGAGGGTATAAGTCACATCATTTCCTAAGGCACTTATACCCTTATGCATTTCCACGTTTCAATTGTAAAAGGGAAATAAAGAATAAAATCCATTGAAAAATAAAGGGGGCTACGGGGAATATGGACCGCGAAATTCGGGATTGAGGTGACTATGCAACGGTTCAGAAATAGTAAAATTTCTGATGAATGGAGATTTCTTTCTAGTAAAGGAAATGAGATATTTACATCCGATAAGTTGTAAAGTTATCTTAAAATGTTGGTTATTCAATAGGCAATGCATCGGTACCAGGCAAGCGTTATCTCTAACATCTAAATGACTTTAAGTTGTTACTGATTTACCGAGTGATAAATTGATGTAATCTAACATATAAAAAAATTATTCATGTGTTTTTAAAACAACAATACACTTTCTTACAAAATAAAATCAATAATTTAACATGGATTATTGCATTACATATTTAATGTACATTTAACTTGATAACATAGACCTTAAACCATGTTCCATGTCTTTTACAAACGGTTTTTTTTACAGCCAGTCTTAAAACAGCTCCATTGAATGCTTGAATTGAATACACATTTGATGTCAATTTCAACATTCTTTTACGTACGGAAGAATTTAATGGTTCCTGAAAGAAACGGACGCATTTTTCTCCCAACTATTTGAATTTCAGTCATCAGCCTAGAAAAATTCATCGCAACGAAGAAATATTCAAGATCACAACAAATAATATAATGCTTACTGTGGATGTTATTTGCGGATCATATGATTTAATGAAAAGGATTTTTTTTATCGGTTCCACTAGGTAAAACTGCTCTCAGAAAAATCACTGGTTAGTAACGAAGTAACGTTTTTACACTCATATTATTATTTATCACTGTTATATAAACGATTATATTATATAAACGATTTAATAACAAACTTAACGCACACTTAAATCCATTTATTCAAGGACTATCAACACTCGACTTGCCGGACACACGACGCCGTTTACGAAGGAGCTGGAATAGGGGATCTTTTAACCAACAAAATATAAAGTTTTTAGGAGAGGCATCATTGGATGACCTTTACCTTCATGACTATTTTCCTATTTTTTTTACTATAATTATTTTTTTCATGTAGTCATCACATTCACCGGTTGTAATATGTAATTATTTTACAGCTGTAAATTATTGTGTATTAAATAAAGTAAAAAAAAAATTATGAATAACAATAAGCGTGATGCTTTAATAAATAATTTTGTAATAATATTGTTTGTTTTTTTCCCCGTATTATTTGTTAATTACATTTGGTTCAAAATGAATTTTGTATATTTGTTGTCATACCAGAATCAGTACTTACGTTTTAATATCTACTTCGACCTGTTTCATTTACTCATTGCTAGAGAACGTTGAGCTGGGTTTTATCTATGCCTCGTAGATAAGCATTCGCTATTGCATTGTAGGTTTCAGTCCGATTGTACTGCACTATGGGTATGCACTAAAATATGGGGAATAATGTCATGTACAACCACGGTAGGGAAGGGCTTGGTGGTTAAAGTCACAGATAAAATATAAAAAATACTATTTTTTATACCCTCATCGTCAAAGCTCAATCGCTAAAGTTTCTTTGTAAGTAATTTATCGTTTTGATAGACTTTTTGAAAAAAAAAAACTAAAATTTAAAAAAAAAAACTCCTTCAATTGTAAACTATTAAATTTAAAATTTCTCCCCCACCCCTATCTTAAAAATCATTTTGAGCTACCTACGCTCTTGGATACTGCTCAGTTTAAAAATACGACGTATACAAACTCTCTAAACATGGGATAACTAAATTCCTTAGTAGTTTGGACAACTAAACTAAACAATGTGTGGAATCACGTTAATCAATCAGCCAAAATAAACAATTAACGCATAATTTTAATTGTTCTTTTTGTTAATTCGTTACTGGCTGAATTTTTCGAAATAATAAAAATTGAAAAAAGGAAAAATTTTCATAATTAGTACGGTTTAATATCCATAACAATGTTTAAAAATTTGGTGCGTGCGCGCAATACACAACTTTCACTTACCAACTTACTTAAATTAGAAATTGGTGTGTTTTGTTAATTGCCACTTCTCAAAGACACATTTTTCCACGTTCATTTCTTATTTTTTCTTTTTGTTTGCTCTACAAAAAACACTAGTTTTTTTATTATTAAATAAAAGCTTGCGGTAATTCGGCAAGCATAATACTCCAAGTCGTCTGATTTTATGATTCTCTATGTAGTTGTTGAAAACTTCATTTACCATGAAACAAATAATTTCCATTAAATGAACAGATTGGCTTTAATTATGAGCAATGGTCTATCATTAAAGGCGTACTCTGCATGAGTGGGCTCATCGTGTTTTATGAGTTGACTAATATTTTTCTTTGTTTCTCCTCTATATGTTTACTTGATTTTTATCATATCTCATATTTAGCCATTTCTTATTTTTAGGCGAAACGAGAGACAGATAATTTCTCCATATAAACAAATACAAAGGTACTTTATATGAAAAAAAAAAAAGACACCTTCCTCATTTAAGCCCCCTCAGAACATTTTAATAATAATAAAGCTTATTTTGATACGGATATAAGCGAGGATATATACGGATTTGATGAAAATCGTTAAAGCTGTTTTTGAGATAATCGAAAAAAAGGTAAAAAGTTGTAAAAGAGTTATGAAATAAAGTGCCCCCTTCGTTTGACTAATTTTGATGAAATGTTGGGCATCACATCTTTGGCATATAAATACATCAACTACCCAGTTTGATCAAAATCGTTAAAGTCGTTGTTGAGTAAATAAAAAAAACACGTGAAAATTATATAAAATTTTAAAGTAAAATCCCTCCTCCGGTTGCAATACAATTTTATATAATTATAATTAGAGATCAACTATAGTCTAGTGGCTAGCATAGCAGTCAAAAACACTAAAGGTCGCGGGTTCGTATCCCGCACTAGCCCTAGGATTTTTAAAAAATGAGTAAAAATCCTTGAGTATAAAGTCCTTCGGATGGGAAGTAAAATGGAGTTTCGGAGCCTGTGAGATGGCAGGTACTCGTTAAGATGCCTTTACACTATACGAACTTTACCCCCTTAATTAACTGTTTTAAGTTAACTGTTCGGGTATTCTAGGTACTTCATCTGTTCGCCAGTTTTCGGGGGTAGCGCTTGTGTCACTTTTGATTTAGGTTTTCCCAAGTGACAGAAGTTGTTTGTGATAATAGCGCGACGTTTGTAATTCCTCTTCTATTTTTTTATTTTTCATATATAATAAAATATATTGATAATGGAGATTTTTACTTTCACTTATTACTTTCACTTACCTATATATGAAATATATAGTAAGTGAAAGTATTGCGATCGTGAAAATTTTCGACTTACGGTTTTCAACGGAAATACACATTTTGGGACCCCCTGAGTCGAAATAACCAAGTCCCGCAAAATGGTCTGTGTGTGTGTGTGTGTGTATGTGAACAGACTAGCTCAAAAACTATAAACCGTGGGAACCTGAAATTGGGTATTTAGTGTAGGTATATGCCCGCGATGTGACAGCAAAAATTTCATCAAAATTGCTCAAAGGGAGGGGGTACTTTATTTAATAACTTTTTACGTTTTTTTCGATTTTCTCAAAAACGGCTCTAACGATTTTGATTAAACTAAGTATTTGATCGATTTATATGCCCGAAATATGACTGTGAAAATTTCATCAAAATTGATTAACCGGAAGGGGTACTTTACTCAATAAATTTTGTATCATTTTCACGTGTTTTTTTTATTTACTCAAAAACGGTTTTAACGATTTTGATCAAACTTGGTATTTGATGTATTTATATGCCCGAGATGTGACTGTAAAAATTTCATCAAAATTGATTAACCGGAGGGGGGACTTTACTTAATAAATTTTGTACCATTTTCACATGTTTTTTTTATTTACTCAAAAACGGTTTTAACGATTTTGATCAAACTTGGTATTTGATGTATTTATATGCCCGAGATATGACTGTAAAAATTTCATCAAAATTGATCTACGGGAGGGGGGACTTTACTTAATAAATTTTGTATCATTTTCACAGGTTTTTTTTATTTACTCAAAAACGGCTTTAGCGATTAACAAAAATAAGATATGAATGTAGAAAAATGTGTGACTTTGGGAAATGATTATTAGCAAAACACGTCAATTTCTAATCTAAGTAAGTTGGTAAGTGAAAGTTGTGTGTTGCGCGCACGCACCAGATTTTTTCTTCATCAGAAGCTACCGTTGGGTGCGTTAGCCATATTTGTTCGCTCAACGTCACGTTATGTATACACTTACTAACAAAAGTCTCTGCACACCCTCCAGCTTTTTATTTATTTTACCTAAAGATAGGTTATGAGCCAGATATTTGCAATGAAACTTACACATTTTTTACATAATTTAATCTATTTTAATTAACAATAATCAAATTTAGTAAAATTTATTTAACTTATAATTTATGAGGAAAATTACATAAAATGTCAGAATATTGATGCGCCAAAAGTCCCTGCACACATCATTTTTCTTCAACTTGAAGCTTTATTATTGATACCAAACCAACTTTAATAGGTAGTCGTTCCTACCTTATGTCTTATCACTTCTCATAATCTATTTGGCATGGTGTGAACTAGTTTTTTGTAGTTTCTGGAGTAATTTTACCCCACAATTCCTTTAGTACTCTTTTTAAGTGGTCTTTGTTCTTTATTTTAATTTTTACTTTCTGACGGCCAAGTTGATCCCACAGATGTTGTATTGGATTATGATTAGGAGATTGGGGAGGTGTTTTAAGTTGCTGTGGAGCATTGTAGAGCAACTATTCTTGAACTTTCCACGCTGTCGTTATCTTGTTGAAAAATGAATTCTTCCTGGAGATCAAACTTCATTAAACTTTCCGGTAAAATACTCCTCAAAATATTTATATAAACGTGTTGGTCCATTATTCCGTCAATAAATTTCAAATTACCAACTCCAGCAGCACACATACACCCCAAACCAAAACACTCCCTCCACCATGTTTCACAGTCCCAACTATGTTTTTTTCCAGGGGCTCTTTGTTAGGTTTTCTCAAAACTTTCCCCCCTCCATCTGATCCATGAATGTTAAATTTACTCTCGTCAATAAATAAAACACGTTCCCAGAACTATAAGGGCTTGTTTACATGTTCCTTTGCGAACTGCAGTTTCAATATCCGGTTCGTTTACTAATGAATGGCTTACACCTAGGCTTACGCACATTATAGCCAGCTTTCTTTAGGGTCCTTGTAATTAAACCCCAATCTTGTAATTTTCTTACACCATACCTATTAAATTTAGAGCACTTGTGTGGGGTTCTTCGGCCAAAGTCCTTATGATAGCCCTCTTGTGGTGAGCTTGGAGTACGGGGGGCGGCCAGAGCGGTATCTACTTTCCATTGTACCCAGTTTTTCATACCGTTTTAGGACATACCTTACCGTATTATAGCCCCTGTTGACGATTTGTCCTATTTACCTGTATGAGTTGTATGAGTTTCCTCAAATTTACAATTTGGTCGGGAATCGGTGTTGGAACCTCCATTTTTTATCACATTCTTAACTGTTTGGGCCCAAATTAACACTGGCAAGTTAGGATTAGGGATAATGTGCGAACTGTATACATATCAGTATCTTGGCTAATTCCACTGCGTGCAGAGACTTTTGGCACATCAACATTTTGACATTTTATGTAATTTTCCTCATAATTTATAAGTTAAATAAATTATATTAAATGTAATTGTTGGTTATCAAAATAGATTAAATTATGTAAAAAATATGTGTTTCGTTGCCCATATCTGGCTCATAAGGTATCTTTAAGTAAAATAAAAAAAAAGCTTGAGGGTGTGCAGAGACTTTTGTTAGTAAGTGTAAATGGCTGTTCGTGAAACGCCGGTACGGCAAGGTTCGGTGTGTGAGGTTCGTAGAGTGTAAAGGCAACTTTAAAGATCCCTATCCTAATTATACCTGGATAGGCAAAATTTAGGACTCCCACTATAGCATCGTCCGATTAGCCTTATTGGCGTAAAGTGACGTTAAAACAAATAATCATAGTACAGATTATTCGTCCATTTTAAAGATTTGTTAACTATATGTGTATATAGTAAAGATATATATATATATATATAAAATAGTAATAATATTTAATTTTTCTTTGGGGTTTTCCCCCGTACAAATAGAGTGAACATAATATATAATATAAAAAGATAAACATTAGAGTTTACAATTTAAGTTTCTTTTCATGCCCTTTTCTATCTGTGCTTTATGTATGTACTTTTTATTTCAGTAACAATTATATGTCTGTATATCAACATGAGAAAGCTATAAAATAACAACATTAAATTATATTAAACGCATAATAGCACTTAAAATACAATATCCCGTCAGTATTAAACTAAACCTTGCTAAAAATAACCAAACTAAAAGAAACACCGATTGCAAAGATCCAAACATGCTAGAAGAAATAAAGTTAAAATCAAACGACCAGATCCACATTGCACAACCAACGTCTATTATAAATTTTCCTAAGTTCAAGCATCGGACTGTGAACTGCACCATTGTGGAAACGTCACTGAACTTTAATTTTCCGAAAAAGTTGACATGTTACAGAAATCTGGTATGAAGTGGGTCCTGTATGCTTAGTATATTGGGCATGAACAGTATATATATATATTAATTAATTCTAATTGGTCAATTAATAAAGATGATATAATAAATTAACTTAATTGCTCAAGTGTATGTCTGCCTGCCCGCCCTCTGGATTTTCTCACGTCTTGTTTTCTGTCACTTAAGGCCTGTTCAAGCAGCCTTGTTTCATTCATGTCCCGTAAGTATTTGTGTCTTGTTGGAGTTTATATCTAGGACTAATGTCTTACAAACCTCGGGGTATCTTAATAAATTCACGCCTACTTTAGTCGGGTGCAAATGGACGCAATACTCGTTGGATATCTAAGTAATAGTTGAGAATTTTCTTCTATAGAATTTATTTATCGGGACATAGGCCACGCGTTTATCATTTCTTGACTTTCCTTTCTGCTCCTTTTTATTGTTTTATATGTTCTATTATTATCATTATTATTATTATTATAGATCGCATATTTTATTTTATAACGCGCCCTAAGTAAAATATAATTATTTTTTGTATTTTTCATTTGTATATAAACGCCATATTTAATTTTTTTTTTTTACCAAAAAATTATTCTATTATGATTTTGAAACCAAGATTTTTTCACTTTTTCAAAGGCACAAATAATTAATATGATTAATTTGTTTAACTTTGTTTATTGATGATTTTAGATGATTTATCTATGATGGACAATAATGGTAGTATGAATGAGGCATTTTCAAATAATAAAATGGGTTCTATGTTAATAGTTCATTTGGAAATGTTCTTTAGTCTTACATTATTGTTATTATTTTTATAGATCGCATATTTTATTTTATAACGCGCCCTATGTAAAATGCCATTATTTTTTTGTATTTTTCATTTGTTTATAAACGCTATATTTAATTTTTTTTTTTACCAAAAAATTATTCGATTATGATTTTGAAAACAAAATTTCTTCACATTTCCCAAGGCACAAATAATTAATATGATTAATTTGTTTAACTTTGTTTATTGATGATTTTAGATGCTTTATCTATGAAGGACAATAATGGTATTATGAATGAGGCATTTTCAAATAATAAAATGGGTTATATGTTAATATTCCATTTGGAAATGTTCTTTATTCTTACAATATCGAGTCCTTTAAAATAGGCCTATAAAATTCTCCAGTTCTTGCTCTGCCTGACACAGAAAAATCTTACAGTTATTTGTTTTCTATGGTATATATATATATATATATATATATATATATATATATATGATTTTTATATATTTTGACATATTATAAGTATACGAGTATATTTAAGATTGGACTGTTTTTTGTTTTTTTTTTAATTTATATTATTTGAAGCTGATAGGGTTAACTATACAGTTATTGGCACTCAGTACAGTTATTGACAACCTAACTTTAACTTAAAGAAATAGGTAAACTAGTCCTAATTTTAATACAAGATATACATGAGTCTAATGTTTGAAGGGTCCACTGAGTCATCTATAAAGTAAGACTTTAACAAACAAACCCTAGGGAAGATTTAACAATTAAATCCACAGGGTGCCAATAACTAGATTTGGCGCTTTTAACAATAAATATTGCCATATTGTAAAACTGTTGAACTTTTGACCCAAAAAAACCTCTTGAGTCTTTATAAGGATAGATAATGAGGAGCTATAGGAAGTTTCTATTTGATCCCTTTATAAAAAGTATTTTCTTTAATTTAACCACAGAAATGTAGTCTTAGGCCCGATGCACACGGACGACACTTTTCTGCGATGCGGACTATAAGCCAGGTCGGGGGTACCTGCAGTATAATGGTAAATCCGGTCGGTCCATTGTACTCCAGGTACCCCTGACCCGTCTTATAGTCCGCATCGCAGAAAAGTGTCGTCCGTGTGCACCGGGCCTTAAGGGTGCCAATAACTGTACGGTTTACCCTACTCATTTTAAAAAAAATAATTCATCGATCGAATTGTATAAATTAGACAGTGAAACTTTAGGAATAATATGGAATCGAATTCTGGATGCCACCGGTTCAATATTGAAATATGAACAATGTCTGTTGTGAAACTTATCATATATCATATATTTGTTGAAGGAAAAGTACATTGTTAAGGATAATTGGCTCTGTCTGGGAAGTTTAAACTCTTAGTAAAAGTAACTGGCAAAACAGGGGGGGGGGGGGGTTCAACCGACAGTTTTTTTTTTTTTATAAGCGAAATTTACCGTCGCCTGGAATATGAGAAAACGAAGCGCTTATGTATATGTATATATATATATATATATATATATATATATATATATATTAAATGGTTCGATTTTAGTTATGCTACAATGTCCTGGTTACCGCTTGTGTTTTTGTTGTGTCTTCCACTTCAGTCTTAAGTGGTAGGGCCTGGTACGTTCGTATGTAGATGTCTAGTTACAACTGGAGATTATGGATACATATTACGTTAAGGAATGGCTATTACTATGATTCCTTTGGAATTGTTTATTATTCACATTAAATTACGTTATTTTGCTTAATCATATACAATTATTCGGCCTCAAACGTCTCGTATCTAAGTAGCTATTCATTAGTTAAATAAAATTAGCCAATTTTTCGCCTATTAGGACATCTTGAGGACTTTCATACGTATAAATAATAGGGGAAGGTGGGGTACAATGAAACAGTCGGTACACTGGACGAACCAAAAGGTCTAGTGCAACCAAATTCAGACAGCGAGCGGTAAGGGTGACTCCAAATAGTGCCAGCGATTTTCCCCTTTCTACTTGTGTGACAGACTCCACGTGCTAAAGTGCGGTTTTGTGGGGTACAAACTAAAAATTTTCATCAAACCGATTTTCGTCTCTAGGTATGAGTAATTATTTCATTCTATCTGCTCATACATTTTTTTCATTATGCATGTATCTCTTAAGATTTTGCCTGACTTCGGCTTTCCTACCTCTTCACGTTCATCGTAGGGAGTTAAAGACATCAAAAGGGCTTGTATGGGGTTCCTTGAAACAAGGGCTTTCACTGTACAATGAAACGTTTCATGGAGTCCCACGAGTGTTTCATCGTGCCGCATGTGTTTTTCATTGTGCAATAAGCAGTCGGTTTTTTCATTTTCTTAAATATTGGTGCGAAATTGAGAGCTGAACACCAAACAAACTGTATTAATTTATGACAACTGACAACCAAGTAAAACATTCCTCTTTCTTTCTTTTTTGTATTTTTCATTTGTTTATAAACGCCATAATTAATTTTTTTTTTACCAAAGAATTATTCGATTATGATTTTGAAACCAAGATTTTTTCACTTTTTCAAAGGCACAAATAATTAATATGATTAGTTTGTTTAACTTTGTTTATTGATGATATTAGATGCTTATCTATGAAGGACAATAATGGTAGTATGAATGAGGCATTTTCAAATAATAAAATGGGCTCTATGTTAATAGTTCATTTGGAAATGTTCTTTAGTCTTACATTATTGTTATTATTATTATAGATCGCATATTTTATTTTATAACGCGCCCCATGTAAAATGCCATTATTTTTTTGTATTTTTCATTTGTTTATAAACTCCATATTTAATTTTTTTTTACCAAAAAATTATTCGATTATGATTTTGAAACCAAGATTTTTTCACATTTCCAAAGGCACAAATAATTAATATGATTAATTTGTTTAACTTTGTTTATTGATGATTTTAGATGCTTTATCTATAAAGGACAATAATGGTATTATGAATGAGGCATTTTCAAATAATAAAATGGGTTATATGTTAATATTCCATTTGGAAATGTTCTTTATTCTTTCAATCAACATCAAAATGGCTCGTATGGAGTTCCTTGAAACAAGGGCTTTCACTGTACAATGAAACGTTTTATGGAGTCCCACGAGTGTTCCATCGTGCCGCATGTGTTTTTCATTGTGCAATAAGCACATTTTCATTTTCTTAAAGATCGGTGCGAAATTGAGAGCTGAACACCAAACAAACTGTATTAATTTATGACAACTGACAACCAAGTCAAACATTCCTATTTCCTGAAGAATTTCGTGGCTATCCTAAAGCAGAAGAACGAAAAACCGACTGAAAGCCGAATAAAGTGTTTTTGTTAATTATGTCGTTATTTTTTTTTCAGCTGTTTCATTGTACCCCGGGCATGGGGCACAATGAAACAAAATTTATTTTTTGGAAAATAGCTGCTCGCGGACACACATTGAGCATAATATAATTTTTAAACCATTTCTTATATAGATTACATAGATCCTAAGGTAACATGGAAAAAATAGAAAAGTGAAAATAAAGACTAAGGTGGAGTGCTATGGGTAAAAGAGACTTTTGTGTTTCATTGTGCCCCACCTCCCAATATGTTATTGATAATGCATCTGAAAATGTATTGATGAAAAGGGGACTTAACTTGTCAGACTTTGAAGTCTGATTTTCAAACTCGGGTTTGAAAATTTAGCTACTGTCCTACTTTTCATATGGGAAACGGGGATAGCTCATTAGTAGGGTATTGAGCTGCTGTGGTATAAGGTACTGAGGTATATAATATTATACCTTATATAAGTATATAAGGTACTGAGTTCGAATCTGGCTTGGTAGGGATTACTTTTAATAGTCGGTCACAGATCGTCTCTTGTGCAGAGCAAGAACCGATCCAGCCGGTTGTAAAGGGGGTGCTGAAGCCCTCACAACCCTACCCTTGGATCTGCCCATCAGCTCTTTTACCTTTATGTTCGTTTCTCCCAACTAACATTATAATTGTTATGCATATTATGTTTTCTTTACGTTACATCCTTACTATCAGTTAGATTAAACTCATTTTTTAAATACCGAAAAACTACCCAAAGGGAAGGGGCTGCAGATAATAAAATGTTATTATCTCTTATTATTAACAATTTTATTAAAATATTTAGTTTTAATATGGTGTCACACCCGAGTAATGTCTCAGTGTTCCCTACATTAGGGTACACTGAGACAAAAACCTTGTGGTTTCATGGAGATAAATATTTTAGTATGTAACGTTTTAGGTTTCACATCTACTGAACAAAGGTCCATTCTTGTATACGATGTACTATAAAAATTTCAGAACTCTAGCTATACTTATTCTATTATTTTTTACAATTTGAAAAAAAAAAAAAAACACCGTCTCATGGTTCCTCTCTCTGTCACCTATTTAAAAATTAAGAGGGATGAGCGTAGCGGTTGAGCGTGATCTCACTAAAATCACCTCCTTGCAGGACCACTGACTACGAAACATTACTTCCTTACACAGTACTTTGAGAGAAAAGTTTTTATTTATTATCAAATTTTACAACGTACATACATTATATTGATATAATGATTATTTAGTAATAACTAAAAACAAAAATAAGGATAATTTTGGGTTAGACAATAGGAAAAAATAAGAAAAAACCTACACAAAATAAAAATAAACTTATCAATTATTCAATAAACCTATGCTAATTCCCATTGAAATTAGGGTCTAATTCTTTACTTGCGACTTCAAATGCTGTACAGTTGACTACACCCACTCTTAGGACTTGTCCTGGCTCATTAGGACAACTTTTAACTCAGAAATGCATCCTCGTCATTTAAATTTAAATGAATAATGATTATGAATATATTCATGATTGATGATTGGTGAATTTTTGTTAATATGATTGATAAATATTAGGTATTCATGATTGATGAATATTAAGTATTCATGATTGATGAATATTAAGTATTCATGATTGATGAATATTATATTAATCCTAGCTCATGAATATATTTTATTCATGATTAATGACTAACTGTATTTATCAGTATTCGTTATTCATGAATAACTGAATACCAGTTATTCATTATTCATTTCAAATGAATACCATAAACACTTAATAATCATTAAAAATACTCCGAACAGATTATGAATAATGGTTATTCGTTATTCATTTGTTTTATGATTACAATTATTCATATTCATTAATCATTATTCAGATTACAATTATCCCAACTCTGATTTGGAGGTATGTGATAGAACAAATTGTTCTATCTATCGATTTTGGGTAGATCTATGTCTTTGAGCATGGTAGATATTTTCGTGTAATACACAGTACTAAACTCAAGAACCTCATGGGTTGTAACGGAATTTTTTTTTTCCTCTTTATATCCGTAGGTGGAATACGTGATTTCTGTTTCTCGATGGAAGTAGGAGAGAAAAACTATTCCGCATATAAATTTATTAATATTGGAGTACGACATTTGGAGAAGTGATTATATGTTTTGCCAACAGTCCAATAAAATAAGGTGTCGTTTGAAAGATTTTATTAATGTCTTGTAATATAAAACTCCCAACTAGAACGGAAATATCCCTTACTTTTTATTTATACATCGGATGTGGGGGAAAAAAATATATATATTAAAAATAATTTTAGCCCTATTAATATATATATGTTCCGGTATATTTCTTTAAAACCGGATACGGACGTGGCAATGACGAAACCGTGTAACTTCGACTTGGTTAATTATAACTTTGAAAATCTATAAATAGGAGAGCGAGATCAGTTGCTGTACTACACCGTATTTCCTGCTCACATCTTCCTCCACAATTTATTTTTAGAAGGGGCATAGACGGTGTTCCAATCAACCTTCCCTCCCCTCAAGCTGTTCTAGATATATCACCGAATTTCTACCTCACTAACTCTCTCAATAGAGTGAGAGACGTTATTTCTAGGGATTTAAAAAGGGGAATAGTTTCGCCAAGGAAAGAAATATCTTCTTTATTCACTCGACTGAACACAACATATCATTAATATATAAATAACTAAGGAATGATATACAGTCAAAATCGTTTATAACGACACCGGCTATAACGTACAATTGGATATAACAAACAAAATAATCGGCCCCATGAAATAACAGACAGAAAAAAGCATTAATGTCGCTTACAACGGACATCGGTTATAGTGAACAGGTCGGTTAGAGCCAACACTTTTCTTGGAACAGTAGCAGTTAAAATGTCGCTTACAGCGTACATTTCAAGACTAAGTTCTACGAAATGAAGAAAAAAAGTTTTGTTTGCTTTACATCAATGCACTCAACAGTGTCTCAATTCAGTTCTCTCTTGTCTTTACTTTATGTACGAGTGAGGAACAGTTTGGGATAGTTTGCCGAGTCGATTCCGCGAGTACGATTGCCCGTGAATTAAAAACATCTTGTTCAACTGGATATGAAACTCCAGTAATTGTCAAAGAATCTTTCTCGTTTGTCTCCACTTCAGTCGAAAATTTTTTTTTCCGAACTACGAGGAAGGCGAGAGGCAAGAATGACAGATTTTTTTATTTAACTTACTTATTTACATATAATTTTGGATTTAATAATATGTATTTTCACCCTTTTTTCATTATATATTTTTTAATTTAATTTAATTTTTTATAAAATTTTAAATGTCTATTTTTTTAGAATACCAAGATTTTGACATTTTGCATTACGAGTATTGTTTATTTAGTACCTTATTATGTACTTTAATTGTTATTAGTTATTATGCACTTAAATTGACGTAAGATTAATTATGTACTTAAATTACGTAAGATGAAAATATGTATCGCTAATGCTTAATATTTAACAGACCCAAAATTAAGACGAAGTGACTGGGGGACCAGTTTAACACCGTTTACAGCGAACTGTTCGTTATAACCGATAATACCGCTTAAAGAGAACACCGGCTATAACTTACAAAAACCTCCAGTCCCTTGAAGTTCGTTATAAACGATTTTGACTGTATATATATTCCATCATTTCATTAAGATCTAAGAATTAAGGATATCATTAAGATCTTCAAAGCAGACAGATACGTCCAGTCGTTTCTGAAATACGCTTCCTTACGTTAACGTCAGCATTACGTTAATACAAA